>BGKB01000389.1:0-27768 GCA_003116975.1 Aurantiochytrium sp. KH105 | reverse complement strand
CTCAGCTCTCACACAAGTCTGTCCACGCAAGTTTGACTATTTGCTGGCGATGCGGCCCCTTTCTCCGTCCGTGCAGTCAGTCTACAAGCCAATACTTTGCACGTACAATGCACGTTGGACACTCTTGCTCGACAAGCACACCTGCAACATGCGTCAACCTTTTTGAAAACGATCGCATACAATGTCCAGCGCTCATTCATGCCAGTCAGCTCAGCGAGCACGCCTCGCCGGGTCTGCAGCTTGCGTAGCTGCTTCGCTCACTCGTACGTACCTCATCTTCTCGTGAACAAAAGTCATAAAAACCACCGTCAAGGCCCTTGATCCATGCGAAAATGCTTACAAGACGCCACAACACCTTGCTAGAGCCTAAACACAGCGAACTCGGACGATCTGCAGTCTTCATAGCGAGATCTGCGGCGAACTATCCCAGCCAGCACGCCTTCTTCATTGGCCTCAACAAGCAGCCGCGTTCCGCATACACTGCTGAGACGATGACTGTGGCGACGAGCTTGACGCCTGCCTCAGCTCTAGCTTGGACACTACGCCGTCTCGTCCTACGATGCGCGTACTTTTTCATGATCTTGCAGTAGCAAACGCCTGGCATGAACACTCGCTCACATATATTCTCTTTATTTGTTCGTCCTTTTTGGTCAACTCTTGCCACCCTTCACTGTCGCACGTGATCATTAACAGCAAAACCAATCACGCTCAGCTCTTGCACTAGACTTGCGCTGCCTTCCTCTGCCTTTGTTTCGCCTCTGCCAGTCCTCGCTTGCTCGGTCTGGTGCCACAAAGCCACGCCTCATTTCCTTCTATTTTTTGTGTCGTCTTTTTTTTTCACAACAGCGCTGCCTGAACGAGCTCTTTGCTCACGCCGGCCAAATCTAGCCACGCCACCTCTCTGTGCGAGATCTACGCATCGCGTGCGTTGCACTGTCCAACGACGCTGCTCACTTCCTTGCAGGCAACGAAACCAACAAAGAGCTCGGCTCAATAACAAGGAAAATAGAGACAAACGCACCAGCATGCTTTTCTCTCCAACAACAGTCGCTCAATCCAAACAAAGACCGTAGAGCCAAGCTACAGACCTGGACTAGTCTTGTCAAGCTCATTTGCAGATCATCCGTCAGTGTTGGCAGGCTGAGGCCGGGCCAAAGCACATCAAGTTGGCCAAGCTGCACGTCGTTTGCAACGCTAGCTTTGGATTACACAAGCCACACGCTACCAAGACTGCTCTTGCGGATCTGACACATGCCTCCCAGCCTTCTTCAAGCTCTGCGACCATGATCGCACTGCAGTTGCGTGCTCTCGCGTGCGTTGCCAACATTGCCACATATTGTTCACTTTTACCTTGCTCGCCTTCTGGCACCTCGAACGCAGCTGGAATTTCTCTGATTCGCGGCCCAGCTCTTGTATAGGCTCTCACACGGAACGTTGATCATTCGCTGACGATGCAGCGCCTCTTTCTGTCCGTGTACTCAGTGTCCAAGCCAATATTTTTGCAGACACCATGCATGATGGGCTCTCTTGCTTGACAATCACAACTGCAACACGCGTCAACAATCTTGCAAACGATCGCATACAATGTCTAGCGCTCACACGTGCCAGTCAGCTCGTCGAGCACGCCTCGCTGGGTCTGCAGCTTGCGTGGCGGCATCGCGAACCCGCGTCCATCTCCTCTTTTGTGAAAAAAAGCCTCATGGACCACCGTCAAGGCCCTTGATCCATGCAAAGAATAATGACATGACGCCAGAACATCTTGCTAGAGCCTGCACGCAGCCTGGGTGGACGACCTGCAGCCTTCTCAGCGACATTTGTGACAGCAAGCCCAGCCAGCTTTCCTTCTTTTTTAGCTCTCGAAAACTAGCCGCTTTTCGCATCCACTGCAGAGACAACGACTGTGCCGACGAGGTCAGCGCTTGCCTCGGCACTAGCTCCTACCCTGCGCCGCCTCGTCCTGCCACCCGCGTATTTTTTTCGTGGCCGTGGCGTAGCCAAAGCTTGCCATATACACTCGCTCGCCCGCGCTCTCTTTATTAGCTCGTCCTTTTTTGGTCAAGTTTAGCCACCCTTCACTGCTGTATGTGGTTGCCGACAGCAAAAGCAACCACGCTCAGCTGTTGCCTCAGGATTGCGCTGGCCATTCCTGCCTTTGTGTTGCCTCTGCCATCTCTCGCTCGCTCGATCTCGTGCCACAAAGCCACACCTCGTTGTCTTCTTTTTTTTACCTCTTCCTTTTTCACAACAACAACGCTGCCTGCACGAGCTCTTTGCCCCCCAATTCAAGCCACGTCACCTCTCTATGAAAGGCCTATGCATCGCTCGCGTCGCCCCGTCTTACGTTGCTGCTCACCTCTTCTGCTGACAACAAAACCAACAAAGAGCTCGGCACTAATAACAGAAAAGATAGAGACAAACGCACGAGCATGCTTTTCTCTCCAATAAGAGTCGCTCGATCCAATCAAAAACCATGGCGCCAACCTATACACTTGAGCCAGCCTTCTCAAGCTCATTTGCAGTTCATCCGTCAGTGTTGGCAGGCTGAGGCCGGGCCAAAGCACATCAACTTAGCCAAGCAACACCTCGTTCGCAACGCTAGCCTTGACTTACACAAGCCGCACGCTGCCGAGACTGCTCTCGCGGATCTGACACATGCCTGCCAGCCTTCTTCAAGCCCTGCGACAATGATCTCACTGCATTTGCTTGCTCTGGCGTGCGTTGCCAACGCTGTCCCATATTGTTCACTTTTACCTTCCTCGCCTTCTTGCACCTCGAACGCGGATGATATTTAGCTTATACGCAGCCCAGCTCTCAAGCAAGCTTGCTTACGCAAATGTGACCACTCACTGACGATGCGGCACCTTTTTCTATCCGTGAGACTTGTCTCCAAGCCAATACTTGCACGTACAATGCACGTTGGCCTCTCTTCCTTGACAATCACACCTGCAACAGGCGTCAACAATCTTACAAACAAACAAATGTTTTGACCAGTGCCCATACGTGCCAGTCATCTTGGCGAGCTCGTCTCGCCGGGTCTGCAGCTTGCGTGGCGGCGTCGCGGACCCGCATCCATCTCCTCTTCTGTGAAACAAAAGCCTCATGGACCATCGCCAAGGCCCTTCATCCATGCGAAAATGCTTACATGACGCCGCAACATCTTGCTAAAGCCTGCAAACAGCCTGCGCGGACAATCTGCAGCCTTCCCATTGAGATCTGCGGCGGACAAGCCCAGCCAGCTTGCCTCCTTAAATAGGAGCCTTTTTCGCATCCAATGCAGAGACGATGAAGCTGTCGACGAGCTCACTGCTTGCCTCAGCACTACGTCCTATTCTGTGCCGCCTCGCCTTGCCACGCGCGTACTTTTTCGTGGCCGTGACGTACCCAAAGCTTGCCATATACACTCGCTCCCATATTCTCTCCTTATCTGTTCGTGATTTTTGGTCAAGTTTAGCCATCCTTCACTGCCGCACGTGGTCGCCAACAGCAAAAGTAATCACGCTGAGCTCTTCCATCAGTCCTACGCTGGCAACCCCTGCCTCTGCCTTGCCTCTGCCATTCCTCGCTCGCTCGATCTCGCGCCACAAAGCCACACCTCATTTTCGTGTTTTTGTGTGAGTTTTTTTTTTTTCACACAGCGCTGCCTGCACGAGCTCTCCGCCCACGCCGACGAAATCTAGCCACGCCACCTCTCCGTGCAAGACCTATGCATCGCACGCGTCGCTCTGTCCTACGACGCAGCTCATTTCTTCTGCAGGCAACGTGTCAACCAACAAACATCTCAGCTCAATAACAAGAAATGAAAAGGTCAAATGCACTATCATGCTTTTCTTTCCAACAACAGTCGCTCAATCCAAACAAAGATCGTAGAGCCAAGCTACTCACCTGGATCAGTCTTGGCAAGCTCGTTTGCAGATCATCCGTCAGGGCTGGCAGGCTGAGGCCGGGACAAAGCACATCTACTCAAGCCAAGCAACATCTCGTTCGCATCGTTAGCCTTGACTTACACAAGCCGCACGCTGCCAGAACTGCTCTCGCGGATCTGCCACATGCTTGCCAGCCTTTCCAAATCTCTTCGGCCATAATCGCGCATCTTTGCGTGCTCTCGCGTGCGTTGCCAACGCTGGCCCCTATTGTTCACTTTTACCTTCCTCGCCTTCTTGCACCTCGAACGCGGCTGTTATTTTTCTAATCCGCAGCCAAGCTCTCACACAAGCTCTTGCACGCAATTTTGACCACTCGCTGACGATGCGGCACCTTTTTCTTTCCGTAAGACCAATCTCCAAGCCAATACTTTGCACGTGCAATGCACTCTGGGCTCTCTTCCTCACCAAACACACCTGTAACCTGCGTCAGCGATCTTAGAAACGACTCTCCATATTGCCTAGCGCTCATTTGTACCTGTCCGCTCGGCGAGCACGTCTCGCCGGGTCTGCAGCTTGTGTAGCAGCTTTGTTCGCCCGTACACACCTCCTCTTCGGTGAAACAAACGCCTCATGGACCACCGCCAAGGCCTCTGATCCATGCCAAAATGCTTACGTGACGCAACAAAATCTTGTCAAATCCTGTACACAGCCTGCGCGGACGATCTGCAGCCCTCCCAGCGAGATCTGCGGCAAACAAGCCCAGCCAGCTTGCCTTCTTTTTTAGCCCACGATAACGAGCCGCTTTTCGCATCCACTGCAGAGACAACGACTGTGTCGACGAGGTCAGCGCTTGCCTCAGCACTAGCTCCTACCCTGCGCCGCCTCGTCCTGCCACGCCCGTACTTTTTTCGTGGCTGTGACCTAGNAGCGGAAGCGTGAACGACTTGAACATGATCTTCGCTACGCCCGCGAGGATGCCGATGACGGAGATACAGAAGCTCGAGCTCGAATTCCTGGCCTCGAGCATGAGCTTGCTCAGATCGGGAGCGTTTACAAGCTCGACAGCGAGCTGCGCAAAGAGCGCGCACGGGTGTTGAAGCATGCGGAGGAACTTTTTTTGTTAGAATTGATACAAAACCAAGATTGGCTCAAGAGCTTGCGCATACAAAACAGCATACCCCACGAGCTGTCCACTTTGGGTCTCTGGCTGACGAACGCAAAGCGTGAAGATGTTGAGACTGTCGCGCAGCTTTCATCAATTCTGGCAAAATTGTCCTACTTCTACGCAATCCAAATGGCCATGACTTTGTGCTCAAATCCTTTTATCTCGCCAACGAAGAGTGGAGCAGTCGCTTTTACCGTCAAGTGACAGTGCTTGCTCAGATGCAGTCAGCCTACATTGTGCGTATTCAGGGCGCCTTCATGCAGGACGCGCATCAGGGCTGCATTCTGATGCCCTTTTACAAGGGTGGCGACCTTGATGTCTGGATTCGAGACAGCCCGTTTGCAGACTTGGCGACGCGCAGGCGCATCGCCATCGGTCTTTTGTACGGTTTGCACGATTTGCACTCGCGAGGTTTCGTGCATTGCGACATCAAGCCAAAGAATATTTTTCTCGCACCAAGTCTTTCACCAGTGCTAGGGAACTTTGACGGCGTCCAGATGCACGACGTGACCATGACGCAGCCTTTGCAATCAACCAAGCAATACATGGCGCCAGAGCTGCTGCGCGACGAAGTTGTTGACAAAATTGAGCCTGCCGTGGACATGTTCTCTGTGGGCGTGGTTCTCGCGAAGCTCTTTGGGAACACAGAGATATCAGAAGGAATCAAGTCACTTATATCGTCCCTGCGGTCTGAAGATCCAAGTCAGCGGCCTACTGCACTCGAGGCCTTGCATCACGGGGCCTTTCAGGTCGAGCCTGTGAAGGAGGCCTCGTGTGCCATTTGCCTTGATACTTATCCCGCCGATGAGGGCGTCTCTTGCGCTGATGGTCACTTTACGTTAGAAAAAGTGCTTGGGCCACTTAGTTCGTGCCGCGGCTCGGCCTGATGCTCACGTGAACTTCTTGCGCGATGGCAGCATGTGCTGTGTCGCGTCAGACTGCAAGCTCCTCATCACAGGACATGCCATAGCAACTGCTGTCCCAGAAGACTTTGCAAATTGGCTCAACATCGTGCGCAAGCATTTTGAGCGAGACGCCGCAGCCGAGCAGGAGCGCCAGCTCTAGCTTCGTCACGATGCAGCGCTGCGTGAACATGGGCTGGATCCGACGACGCAGAATCACCTTCACACAATTCAAGATCCAGTCCTCGTCATGTCGTGCCCGCGCTGCTCGACAGCCTTTGCCGACTTTAACGGCTGCTGTGCTCTGTCATGCGGCGTTTGCCCGTGTCGTTTCTGCGCATGGTGTCTCCAGGATACAGGCAATAACTCACAGGCTTGTCATCACCACGTGGCGAGATGCGCACCAAAACCTGGTGGAGAAAAGGACTCATCCTTTAGCGAGTTCGCTGTCGTGCAGCAAGCATGGGCTCGATTTCGAGCACAGCGTCTCCGTGAGTACATGGCAAATCGTATTCAGGATGCAGGCATACGTGCCATCGTCCAGGCCAAGCCACGTCCACTCCTTGCGCCGGACAATGTCGGCTAAAACTCTAGGTTCGACTAGTAAATGTTGCGAGAATGTTTGAAACGCCCTTGCCCTGACCTGAAGTGCTCGCCGAGGCCCAAGACGCTGCGGCAGCCTTTTTTTTGCCTTGCTTGCTAGTGCACACCAGGTCGAATCTTCGGGTAGCGCAAAGCGGTCTTTCTTACTTGCACGTCTCCACTGCAGCTCACCATACTCACGCCCCCGCTCCTCTCCTGGCTCTCTCGCTCGCGTCGCCGACACCCGCGCCTGCAGTCGCCGCCTTCGCGCCTTCGCTCGTCGTTGGCTCATCGTCGTTGGCTCAATCCATCTTCAAACCGCTCTAACGGCAAGGCGCTGCGGCGAGACCTGCCACGAGCGCGCGTCCGCCTGAGCACATCGGGCTCTCAACGCAATCTGTCAGGGTTCGCGCGCTGCCTGGGCGCGCCCCTAGCGTCTCCGCGATTCCGGGCATCATCATCTGCGTTGGCGGCGGCGATGAGACAGGAGAGATTCGCCAAGCAGCCTTTGCCGATTGCGCCTGACTGTTTGTTCATTTGCAAGGACCAATGATCCACTTTGCAACGCGCGATAACACACTTGGCTGGTGTAAGATCTTGGCACCCACATCAACGAGCTCGCAGCTGCAGCGCGGCAAGTTAGACACCGAAGTCAAAGCCAGACGCGTGGCTCATGAGGCAGTCCGGCCTGGCCTGCTTGGCCCAAGAGAAGAATCAAGGGTGAATGCTTGCCACTACTCGAAAAGGAAGTGCTCATCATCGCCACAGCCGCCATGATTCGGACCTTTCGTAGGAGGGATCAAAGTGCTTGTGCTCAACCCACTCACCGCTGGTCTCGTCCTAGTCTCGTCCAATCTCGCCAAAAGTCTTCTGTGATCACTGAAGCATCAAGCTTTACGACGACCAACCAAGCGACACTTCGCCGAGAAGAATAAAAAGAAGATGATGGTGTCGCCGGCCACGCAACTCGCCCTTGCACGACCACCTTTCTTCCCCCCCTCCCCCACGAGCCCGCTCTGTTCGTCTCCCAGGCATCATCGTCTCGGCAATCACCAGAGCCACCAGCCAGCCAGCTGTCAGCCGCTAGGCCGCTCTGCCGCAGCGCGCGATGCGACCCATACCCGCGGCAACCTTGAGGCGGCTCTCGCGGCGTGCCGCAGCTTCGGACCTCCCTCCTCCCTCTTCTCCTCTTCTCCTCTTCTCCCCGCGAGCAGCCGCGGCGGCTGTTCCCTGCCGCCTCGATTCTCAGAAAGAGGGTGTGCGCGCGCAAGGGGAAGCCGGCCGCTGCGCCCCGTCGCTGTCGCTGCCCGCACGCCGCTCTGTGCCTTGGCGCCCTCCTCACCCCTTCCTCCCCGCCATCCCGGCTGTCCTGCCCCGCTCTCCTTCCTTCTCTCCGCCGCACGAACGTCAGGCTCCTCTTTCTTTCTTTCTTTCTTTCTTTCTTTCTTTTCTTTCTTTCGTTCCCTGCCCTCGACGCCGCCGCGCGATCCGCCTCCGCCGGGCCTCCTTCTCCGCCTGCGCGGGCCGACCTGGCTGTACCACGCGAGCTCTGCGGCGGCGCCCAAGACGCGCGGCGCAGCGGACTGAAGCAGTGGCAGGTCGCGCCTCGCAGCAGACGCCGCGCAGCAACCGCGTTCTCACACCGCTCTCACGGCGCTCTCGCCGCGCGCTCAAAACGCGATCTTTGCGTTGCGTGAGTATGTCACGGAATCCTACGCGCTCCAAGAGGCATTGATTGGCCGACCTCGACCTTTAGAGCTGCTGCTTGCAGACCCGCTTCACGACCGCTGGAGATCTTTCCACGCGACGCAAGAAGACGGACACGTCTTGACGGCGCCCGCTTCGCTGCCGGCCCTGCATGTGCCGCGCGCCGGCGACAGCACCAACCCGCCTCCATCCGAGCCCGACCGCCCGCCCTGCCCGGTCTCAAGGCAGCCCCGCCTTCGTACCACCCGCCACCCTCGCCCCGTCCCGCCGCGCCTTCGCACACGCACGCGCAGGGACTGACGCGGGAGCAGGGCGCCAAGATGGTGAGCATGCACCGCCGCATCAGAACCGGCGACCTTGCTGGCGTGCAGCGCGTCGTGCAAATCAACCCCGTCCAGCTCAACGCGAGGGTGAACAAAGTGAAGCACACTCCGCTCATGTGGGCCCTTCACCCAGACACCAAGGGCCAACCCGACATCGCCCGGATGCTTATCGAGCGCGGCGCCAAGCTTGACCGGCAAGACAAGACGGGAGGTACCGCGCTCATGATTGCATGCCGCTACGACCAGCCTGATATAGCCCAGTTGCTCATTAACCACGGCGCCAACCTCGACCTGCAGGACAACGAGGGATGCACCGCGCTCATGTTCGCGTACCAACACGGCCAGCCTGACACGGCCCAGTTGATCATCGAGCGCGGCGCCAACCTCGACCTGCAGGCAAAAGATGGATGGACCGCGCTCTTGCTTGCGTGCTACCACAAACAGCCTGCCATCGCTCATTTGCTCATCAAGCGCGGTGCCAAGCTCGAGACCGCGCTCATGATTGCATGCCGCAACGACCAGCCTGATATAGCCCAGTTGCTCATTAACCATGGCGCCAGCCTCGACCTGCAGGACAACGAGGGATACACCGCGCTCATGTTCGCGTGCCAACACGGCCAGCCTGACACGGCCCAGTTGATCATCGAGCGCGGCGCCAACCTCGACCTGCAGGCAAAAGATGGATTGACCGCGCTCTCGCTCGCGTGCTGCCACAAGCAGCCTGCCATCGCTCATTTGCTCATCAAGCGCGGCGCCAAGCTCGAGACCGCGCTCTTGTTCGCGTGCCGCTACGATCAGCCTGACACGGCCCAATTGCTCATTCAGCGCGGCGCCAACCTCGACCTGCAGGACAACGAGGGATGCACCGCGCTCATGCTTGCGTGCCGCTACAACCAGCCCGAAACGGCCAAGTTGCTCATCGAGCGCGGCGCTATGCTCGACCTGCAGGCCAAAGATCGACGAACCGCGCTCATGTTCGCGTGCCGTTACGACCAGCCCGACACGGCCCGATTGCTCATCGAGCACGGCGTCATGCTCGATCTACAAAATGATGATGGATGGACCGCGCTCATGTTCGCATGCCGCAACGACCATCCCGACACGGCCCAGTTGCTCATCGAGCGCGGCGCTATGCTCGACGTGCAAAATCATTGTGGATGGACCGCGCTCATGCTGGCATGTCAGCAGCCAAAAGAACCGCATCACACCGCGGCGGGTCTTCTGCGCTGCATCCATCTCTGCTACCTGACAGACGCCAATTTGGTTTTGGAGAATGATAAAGGGCAAGACGCGCTAGCGCTGGCGAAGATCGAAAAACGTGTCGATGCCGTCGCGTTCCTGGAAAACGCGACGATATTGGAGGTGGCGCGGCGTGCGCAAGGCAAGTTGCAGCAGCCGCGGAGCGCTTTTGTGGCGTCGTTGCTTTCGCAAGAGTAAGTTACACAGAAACGATAGAGTCTGAACCTCCTTTTCTGACATTCGCTTTATGAAAATGTTTAATTTGAAAAATGCAGCACCAACAAAGGTGTCTATACATCCGACGCCATCCTCAGCTGCGCTCAGGCTTTGTACGAAAAGAGCCGGACGCCTCTCATGCGAGCATGTAAGAAAGGCGATGTTTCGAAGGCAAAAGAGCTCGTTACGAACGGGTCACAAATCGATGCGCGCGACAGCTTGGGCCTGACCCCAATGATCCACGCTTGCAAATCCTGCGACAAAGAAAACAGTTTGATCCTGGCCAAGCTTCTCTTCGAGCACAGCGCAAATCTTTCGAGTGATTCTCTTGGAGTGAAGGAGGCTCTTGCGTATGCTGATTCAAAGGACCACACGAAGCTGCACGCCTTTCTCTCTTTCGTGCACTCGCTCCCTCTCGCAAATGCCGACACGAAGACAGCGCGGAAAGTTCTTGTCAAGCTTTTCAATGCAGGAGTGCACACGGTCAGGGCAGCTCGCGCCCTCTCTTTTTCTCGTCTTTCAACGCTGGGATTTACCGATATAGACCAGCGTATTGCCTTCGTGAAAACGTTCGCTGTCGAGCCAGAGATGAGCGCGCTCGAGTCGCTCGCTGCGCAGGCCTCGCTAGCCCGCGAGATGTGTAGCGCGGACACATTCGAACAATATACATCGCTGCAAGACGAAATCTCTAAAGTGATTGGACCCAAGAGCACAATTGCTTTTCTTGCAAAGTTCGATGCGCACCAGGAGAGTGCGATGAAAAAGGTTCAGGAATTTGAGACACTTCAAAAGCAAGTTCGAGAAGAACCGGAGCGAGCACCCGAACGGAATCAAGCTCGGGAGGAAGCTGTCCGCCTTATCGAAGAAGCTTTGGTGGGCGGAAGTGAAGTCGAGCTCGAAAGGCTCAGAAAAGAGTTTGATCCTGAGAACGTGCTTGACAGCTTTCAAGAGCTCTGCTGCGCTTTGACCGGCGGCGAATCCACGCTTACTCTTCCACCAGATTATGTGATCACCCCTGAGCACGTGCATGAAACTGCGCAAAAGGCCTACGATGCTCTCAGGGCATGGATGGAGCGATATGACACACAGCCTGCATTCGAGCGCACAGGCGCCGCGATGGACAGGCTGGATCAAGAAGCAGCAAGCAATGGCATTCATTCCTTGTTTACCACGTTTCTCAGGCACCCAAAGAAAAGACGCGAGCTGGCGCCCTACATTCGTGCTATCGAAGATGCTCTCACTGAGGAAGTTAACGCCTTGTGTTCTGCGGATGCGGCGCTAGATTTTCCTTTCAAAGCACTTCAACTCGCATCGGCAACTATGACCGCATTCTATGAGCGTTTTCTGGCATTCAGCATTATGCGCTTGAAATCCGCAGCAATGGAACTTGGGCAATTGCTCTCGCGTCTGAAGCCTGGTCTCGCATCGCCGAGCATCGGAGACGTGCAGCGTCTGTTCAAGGACCTTCGAAACAAGACTAGAAAGCGCAGGCGTCTTGATATCGATCTCGAAGAGGCCCGTGAGGATGCTACTGAGGGAACGGAAAACGCCAAGGCGAGGGTTGCAGGTCTTGAGAAAGAGCTGGCTCAAATCGGGAATGTCTACAAGCTTGACAGCGAGCTTCGCAGAAAGCGCGCACGCCTACTGCGCCACACGGAAGAGCATTATCCCGAGCTTCTCTCTGATCGAAGGTGGCTTGAGAGCATCGACGTGACTAACCCTGCCACCCAGAAGTTATCTGAGCTGGGACTTTTGCTCACAAACGCAAAACGCAAAGATTTGCAAAAGCTCGCGGACCTTGCGTCGAGTCCTGGCAAGTCTGTGCTTCAAGTTCGCGACTCGGACGGCCGCGTGTCCGTGCTAAAGTCTTTTCACCTTGCTAGGGAAGAGTGGAGCAGTCGTTTCTACCGCCAAGTCACAGCCCTTGCTCAACTCCAGTCGGCCTATATTGTGCGCATACAGGGCGTGTTCATGCAGGATGCGCATAACGGCTGCATTTTAATGCCCTTTTACGAAGGCGGCGATCTCCAGAAATGGATCGTCGATAATCCCCATGCAGACTTGGCGACGCGCAGACGCATTGCTATCGGTCTTTTGAGCGGCCTGCACGACCTGCACTCGCGAGGCCTGGTTCATTGCGATATCAAGCCAGGAAACGTCTTTCTTGCAAAGGGTTTATCGCCCGTGCTTGGGGACTTTGACGGCGTCCAGTTGCACGACGTGACCATGACCCAGCCTTTGCAGGCGACCATCAAATACATGGCGCCCGAGCTGCGCCACGGAAATGTTGACAAGGTTGAGCCTGCCGTGGATATGTTCTCTGTGGGCGTTGTGCTCGCGGAGCTCTTCAAGGATACAGAGATATCTGACGCAACTCAATCGCTTGTGTCGTCTCTGCATTCTGCAGACCCAAGTCAGCGGCCAACTGCACTCGCAGCCTTGCGTCACGAAGCCTTTCAGGCCGAGCCTGTGAAGGTCGCTTCGTGTACTGTTTGCCTTGACAGTTGGCCCTTCAGTGAGGGCGTTTCTTGCGCTGACGACCACTACACGTGCAAAGAGTGCCTGAGCGAGTCGGTTCGCGCTGCTTCTCAGCCTCAGGCTTATGTTAACGTACAGCGGGATGGAAGCATGCGATGTGTGACACCAAATTGCGACCATGTCATCTCTGGACGTTCCATTGCAGTCGCGGTTCCAGACGAGGATTTTGTAGGTCTGCTTGACATTGTGCGCGCGCACTTTGAGCGAGACGCTGCAGCCGAACAAGAGCGCCAAGTGCAACAAAGCGTTCAAGCTGCGCTGCAAGACTATGGCGAGGAGTTAGAGGTCAGCAATCACCTCCGCACCATTCAGGCGGAGGTCCTAACGCTGTCCTGTCCGCGATGCAAGCAGGCCTTTGTCGACTTCGAAGACTGCTGTGCATTGAAGTGCGCTGCTTGCCCGTGTCACTTCTGCGCATGGTGCTTTGAGGATACAGGCAACGACTCCCAAGCTTGTCATCGACACGTGGCAAGTTGCACGTCAAAGCCCAGGACGCAGACGGACCCGTTTTATTCTAGTATGGACGTCGTGCAGAGGGCCTGGGTCAAGCTTCGGGCTGATCGACTTCAATACTATCTGCGCCATAAAGTCGCGAATGAAGCCACACGCGACGCTGTTTACGAAAAGCTGACGCCGCTGCTGACGCCTGATATCGTGGGTTCGAACTTTATTCCCTAACTCTGAAATGTTTTGTTTTGTTCCTGGTTACCTTACGCATGAAAGAAGATTCGCCAACTTTTTTCTCTATCAGCTGTGATTGATTGTCGTGATGGGGAGATGCTCGGAGGGAAGCTTGAGGCCGACAACGCGATGGTGATCGTCGACCTCGCCGTCATCGGGTACGAGAATCGGCAAGGAGATAGTTCTTGTGGATCGAAATGTTCTCCGGCAGGAAGCATGAGGCGGAGCTCAATTTCGTGGGGCATTCCGTCGAATAGGTTGTCGATGGCTTACGAGACATTGTGCACAATTTGCACCGGGTCGTCGGGTCTCGGATCGAGAAAGATGATGCTGTCGAAGATGGCCGTGTTGCGACGCTGCCGAATGACCTTGGTGAGATGAGAAGTGTTTCGTTTCTTTTGCCAATTGCGCGCTTCCATGTCACCCAAACGTGAGGCTCGATACGCCTCTGACGAGATCCACGAGCTGACGATTGGCAAGAAGACTTTCGAGCAAAGACCTATGCGCGGAGGCAACAAGGTGCACGGCACGATCGCGCGTGGTCGCGGTAGCCTTAACCTCGCGTGAGCGACCAATTTCGTCGATAACGCAGTCATGGCTTACAGCTTCGGGCGCGGATCCATTGGTGTTGCCGCCGTATTTGTTTGATGTGTCGACGACACAGACTGACGGCAAGGCGATGAGCCAAGTCACAAATGAGCTTCATTTTGCCACTGCCAGGTAGGCCAACACTTAGGCGACTGTTTTTGCCACCGAGATTGTCTTGGAGCCAATCATGACTCGTGTGACTCAAATCGTGGCTCCATGCACTTCGCCTGCGACGTTCCAACTATTGCCTCAGAGAACTCGGGCTTGGCTAGCTTGGCCTACGCACAATCGTTTGCCCGCGTGCGGCCAGAAAGCAAAGTTCCGCAGCGCCAGACAGCTGTCCTTGAGCATAGAAATCTGGGTGTCGGAAAAGGTATAGTCCGATCTCCTGCCTGGAAATTCGTCCCAGCATCCATCTACCTTGATGACAGCGCACCATTCCTCGTCCTCCAGAGACCCGCGCCGGCACAGCGCACCAGGCCCTTGCGTGCCGCGCAGCGCCCTCTTGATGCGGCACTCGTGTGCTCGACTGTACGCTCCACCTCGGAGAAATCGTTCGTCGTATTATCGCAGCCGCTCGTACACCACGTCATCCGTCATGGGCAGCAGGCCTGGCCTCGTCGTACGGCTCGAGCACGTGTGCGCACTCACTCACATCAAGACAAGTAGAGCTCTGCTTGGGACTTTGGCGAGTGCTTGCATTCTTCTCGTCTACCCCCTTTTCTCGGGTATGGAGTGGGGCCGACAAAGGAGAAGAGGGGGCCATGGCCAAGTCTCTGGGCCCAGCAGGGGCTCCCACTCTCAAGCGGGACGGCAAGCGCTCACAGCGCAACGATTCGCGGAGAGCGCGAAGGAGGACGCGGCGCGGGGGCCAGGGCGGCCGCGCGCGCGCGCGGACGAGGCGAGCGCAGAGGCGCACCGCCAGGCCCGGAGAGAGAGAGAGAGAAAGAGAGAGACCTGCGGAAACGGAAAGCGAAAGGACGCGCGCCGAGATGGCGGCAAACGCGGCCGCGCTGGCGGGGATTGAGCAGACGACGACGACGACGACGGCGACGGAACTCGAGGTCCTTGACGAGGAGGCCGAGGTCGCGCAGCAGAGGGAAGCGATTGGGCCTCTGCCTGCAAACACAGTCAATCAAACGCTGGCCGAAACAGAACCCCGGGTCCTCAACAAAGTGTCCTTGCTCATCGTTCACGTTCCACAGGACAAGGTCATGGCCGCGCAGTTGATCGACGTAATTCAGCCATGGCTCAGCCTGCCCGTACGCATCGTTGACCAAGCCGCAAAGGTGGAAATGGAGATCGGCCATATTTCCCCCCCTGTGGCTGGCGTTGTTGCTGCCGTACTGGTGAGTGCGGCACTGTCGGAGAACGAAGCACTCGTCAAGACCGTTGCCCACAAGTTCCCCAATGCTCTCCTCCCAGTCCTCATAGACAAAAGCATGAGTTTACAGAAATCATGGCGTGGTGCAATGAGCTGGCACATGGCGAATGAGTTGTACTTTGACTTCAGTGACCCCAAGTTGGCCCAACTTCCGTCTCTGCTTCGACAAATTCAAGCCAAGGCGAGGGGTGAGCAATTAGAAAAGGTGTTTGATGTTTTCATGTCCCACGAATGGGGTGTGCATGGCATTGCAGAAAAGCTCGCTGAGAAGCTCGAAAAGAAACACAGCCTCACCGTGTGGATTGATGAAAGGGAGATGAATGGAAGTATCGATGAGAGCATGTCTCGTGGTATCGAGGGGTCCAAGGTCTTTCTCGTCCTGGCCACCGAAAAGTATATGAAAAAGGTGAACAGCGGAGACCGCCGTGATAATTGTCTCAAGGAATTCCGCCATGCTAGTAACCAGCGCGCTGAATTCACTGTGGTCGCCGCGTTAGAAACAGACATGATCAAGGCGTCGTCAAAGTGGACCGGTTCGTTTCAGCTGGCTCTCACGCGACAAACGCCCATCGACATCACGGCGCTCTCTGATGCGTCGCTTCCGCAAGAGTCTCCGCTTATAGACGAGGCTGTTGAGCGCCTCGCCAAGGCTATCGCAACGCGTAGCAAAACGCCCGAGGCTTCATCTGATCTCACTCCCATCATGCGCGACATGTACCCTCTCCTGAACCCATGCAGCTCCAAAGTGTGGGCCAAGGGCAAAGCAGAAAATTCACTGCCGGCACGCGGCGCTGGATCCTCGACGAGATCTGCGACTGGTACAACGGTGCAAAGAGCGCTGTTTTTCTTCTCGTGGGCGACGGCGGTGTCGGCAAAAGCGTCATCATGGCCGAGCTTTGTCGCCACGGAGGTGCTCTTATGACTATCAATGACAAATTCGACAAAGGAATCGAAAAAGTCCAAGACGGCATTGCCGAGCAGGGTCAAATTTCGTTGTGGAAGGAGCGACTGCAAGTGGCTGCCTATCACTTTTTTCGACACGACCAGGTCAACATGGCTGCCTCGCCAAAAGAGGCACTTGTGAGCATTGCATGGCAGCTCTGTCAGAGCGTGCCCGGCTTCGCCGATGAACTCGATGGCGTGAATTTGGAAGGCCTCCGCGAAAAGACCTTGGCCGACGTCTTCCAGGCTATTCTCGTCGACCCTGCAGGCAAGCTCAGTCTGAGTCAGAGACGACAATTGGTCGTTCTCGACGCCCTGGACGAATGCAAGGACAGCGACGAGCTTTTGCGAAAAGTCATCCGAGTCTGGAAGGATGACATGCCGACATGGCTCAGTCTGGTTGTCAGCACGCGGCCTGAAGGCGAGATTCAGCGCGGCATCAAGAACAACAGCCTTGACTCAAAAGTCCTAGAACTCAAGGACGACAAGAATTTTGGCGACATCAAGTTCCATATTGAGCATCTGCTGGCAAATATGTCAGAGGTGGTCGAACAAAAGGACGTCGTCTCTTGCGCCGAGATCCTCTCCAAACGCTCCGAAGGTCTCTTTCTCTGGGCAAGCTTTCTGCCCGATACGCTAAGACGAGCTCATGAGGAGAAAAAAGATGGACTGCTGACCATGCAGGACATTTCCAAAAAAGACTCCATTCCCAATGGGCTTGGTGGCATGTTCGAAGAGTACTTTGAGCGTCTGCGCGACAAGATGGGCGGTGACGAAGCCTACCAGACACTTCTTACTCCTATTGTGGCAGCACGCGAGCCACTGAGCGAAGGGCAACTCTCGGCGATTCTTGGCCAGAACAAGAAAAGGACGAAAAAGATCATTGGCGATGCGCGCAACCTCTTGTATCAAGGTGGCGATGGCCGTGTGGCGCTGATCCATAAGCGCATGGCAGATTGGCTGCTGGACGACGACGTAAGCGGAGATCTTGGCGTGGACATCGACGAGGGTCATAAACGTTTGGCCGCGTACTGCAGCAGCTCGCGTGACAATATCTTTTCCCTTCGTCACGCCGTCTTTCACAGCGTCAAGAGCGGAGACTCGGCAAAGGCGTTCGAGCTCTTGAATGACTTCGTGTGGGTGAAAAAGGCCATCTCTATCGGAGACGATGAAGCACAAAGGCGCGGCACGATCGGGGATCTCATTCGCGACTGCGTTGATCTCGGCATCAATTTCGCACCCCAAAGTGATACCCCTCGCTTTCTGAGCAAAGCAGTGCACGCACTGAGTTATGACCCCAACGAACTTGCGTCGCAAGTTTTGGCGCGTCTTGGCCACGCCGCAAAGGACCCTTTGGTACTGGGTCTCCAGCCACCTCACGGTTGCCCTTGGCTAGAGCCTGTCCGCGTGACGCTTCCTCATCCTCGTGACCCCTTGCTTCACGTTCTCCAGGGACACTCATATTCAGTCAATTGCGTGGCGATTCAGGACGACATCATCGTCTCTGGGTCTGCTGACAACACGATGCGCATTTGGAGCGCAACATCGGGTGAGGCGCAGCACGTTCTCTCGGGCCACTCATCTAGGGTTAGAACCGTGGCGATGCAGGGCGATATCATTGTATCTGGGTCCAGAGACAAGACGGTGCGCGTTTGGAGTGTTACGTCGGGCGCGACGCGGCACATTCTCGAGGGACACGCAGATCAGGTCACGAGTGTGACGATTGAGGGCGACATCATCGTCTCTGCGTCCTCAGACGAGACGGTGCGCACGTGGCATGCTACTTCGGGCGAGGCCCTACACGTGCTCAAAGGGCACTCGGGAACGGTCTGGAGTGTGACGATGCAAGGTGACATCATTGTGTCAGGGTCCGCTGACAAGACGCTGCGCACGTGGAATGTAACGACGGGCGAGGAGCAGCTCACTATCGAGGGGCACACGGGTTGGGTAAGGAGTGTGGCGATTCAGGGCAACATCATTGTGTCCGGGTCAGCTGATCTGACGGTGCGCACGTGGAACGCCATATCGGGCGAGGCGCAACACGTTCTCACGGGTCACTTGGATTGGGTAAGGACCGTTGCAATCCAGGGCGACACCATCGTCTCTGGGTCGAGAGATAAGACGCTTCGCGTCTGGAGCACAGTGTCGGGCGAGGTGCAACACGTCCTCAAGGGGCACTCAAATTGGATTAGAAGCGTGGTGATGCAGGGCGACATCATCGTGTCTGCGTCCAGGGATAAAACGGTGCGCATTTGGAGCGTCACGTCGGGTGAGGCGCAGCACCTTCTCGAGGGCCACGCTGATCAGGTCATGAGCGTTGCGATTCATGGCGACATTGTCGTGTCTGCATCTTTGGACAGGACGGTGCGCACATGGAAGGCTACGTCGGGCGAACTGGGGCACGTACTCGAAGGGCACTCCGGGATGGTCATGAGCGTGGCGATTGAGGGCGACACCCTCGTTTCTGGATCTGCCGACAAGACGGCGCGCGTTTGGAATGCCACGTCGGGCAAATTGCAGCACATTCTCGAGGGACACTCGGGTTGGGTCATGAGCGTGGCGATCCACGGCGATGCCATCGTATCTGGGTCTGCTGATAACACAGTGTGCATCTGGAACGCTTTATCGGGCGAGGCGCAACACGTTCTCAAAGGGCACTCCTCGAGGGTCCGAACTGTGGCGATTCAGGGTGATGTCATCGTGTCTCAGTCCGTTGATAGCACCCGGTATTGGAAGCTTCAATCGGGCGAGGAGATCGACGCAAATGTGGCCCCTGCGATTGACGCAAGCGAGTCTCTGGTGGACGTCCAGGATGGGACCCATGTGAAGCTGGATGGAGGGGTAGGGTTCACAATAGATCACGCTTTTTCAGCCACAGCTCACCGCCTTGGAAAGGTTGTCGTTGTCGGCGATCGTGGCGGAATGGTTCACATCTTGCATGCTCAGGGTGTCAAATCTGCGATGACTCAAGCTTGAGGTCGATTTGTCATCGCTCGCCTCTCAGTCCAGCACGACGACTGACCTCAAGCTTGTTTCTCTTTTGTAGAAAAGATCAAAGAAAGGGAGTAAGAAGCATCCTGGACCAAAGTATTTTCGAGGCGGCGACAACAACGAACATTTTAAGGGTCAAAAGGCCTCAACTTGGATGTGAAAAGGAAAATAAGAAGCATACTGGCCCAAAGTATTTTCGAGGCGGCGACAACAACGAACATTTTAAGGGTCAAAAGGCCTCAACTTTAATGCGAACAAGGCTCTCTTACTTTCAAATTGTGCTCCTTGTAAATCATCATGTATAAAATGAACTTGCTCGCTTTGAATCCTGTCGTTCATGTTCATGCCCCAGCCAAACCTCAGCCCCAATGCGAACAGTGCTCTCAATTTGTGCTCATTTATAATCTGTGCCCTGCATAGAAGAGAAGCACACGAGATCTGCGATGAAATTGATTTGCATGCCTGCGCGAAGACCGGCCCTTGGGCAAGGGGGCAAATTTGGAAGCTTATCTGCTCGGTCTAGGGCAGCACTTCCAATCGAGACCCCTTGCATAAGGTTCCAAGTGCAGGGAGCACTCGGTGGCAGAGAAGCACGCAAAACAAAAGGATAAATGGGTAAAAAAGTTTTCTGTTTTTTGGGGGGAATCCGTTTTGCCGAAGTCACGGCAGGCCACACTAACTACGATTATGAGCTGCTAAAAGCTGCTAAATTAGATCCCCCGACGCAACGCAATTTGATTTATTCGCTAGTGAAAACTCGCTAGCCATGGTATAGTATGAACAAAATTAATTTCGGGTGACTTTTTTTACCACTGGGGCGGCCAGGATGTCGAGGCTTGAAAGCTGGTCCAAGTCTACTTTGCTGCTGATTTCGTTCACATCGCCGCAGCGTGTTTTCTTTGTCCTTTTCACAAGCTTGGTGAGCCTTCTGGCTTCAGCTACCGCCGAATCATAGCGCTCCTTCATATCGGAAACAAGCTGCTTGCCATGCAGCGTGTCTCCCATGTCCGCGTCGTCGTCAAATGTGCCGACCGCGTCGTGGGCCGCGGCGGCGACCGGCATCTCTGCGGCGAGTCGCCGTCGCTCGGCCTCCTCCTGATGCAGGTCCTCAGCATTCATTCCGCAGTGCAGTGCCGCTATTCCCCTTCGCTCTTATCTCTTCGGGCGGCACTCTGGGGCATCTTCATTCATCATTCAAGTATCAGTCCCATGCAAGTGCAGTTTACCGAAGCGCTAGTAAAAGCACATATCGAAACTGTGGTTGCGGTGGGAGTCTGCAACATCGGGATCAATCATCAGGGGCACACTCCCCCGCGGCAAAGAATTCGAAAAACGAGAATAAGAGCAGGGCGCGGGTGGGACAATCTAACGTAAAGCTAATCGACTATCGGTTGAAGGAGCTGGCAGAGCGCGTCAAAGCTGAACGGGGTGTCGCCAACGAAGCCACTCAGGTGGAAGCGCGAACGTCTAGCGACCTTTAAAAGTTGCAAAAGGACGATTTTGCAAAGTTTTCAGGCGCAACATGAATTGTCGCCAACGAAGCCACTCAGGTGGAAACGCCAACGTCTGGCGACCTTTAAAAGCTGCAAAACGACGATTTTGCAAAGTTTTTTAGGCGCAACATGAATTGTCGCCAACTAAGTCAGCAGGTGGGCCAACGCTTCGCTGCAACCATTTAGACCTCGGCCTTCACTTGCCTTGATCTTGGCGCCGCCAATTTCTTGTCTTCCCTCAATCTTTGACCGATAATGCTGCTGAGAACCTCAAGCTTCATCATGATGAAAGTGTCGAGAATAACCTTGCCCTGGCTTACTGTAAACGATAATGGGCGTGAATTTTGACGGTGCTTGGTCCGATCGCGCTCGCAACTTTTCGGGTAACTACACGCGGAATTTTCCGATTTGTTTTTTTCATTTTATCAAAATCAAAGTTTACTACCACCAAGTGAAAACCCCCTTTGCCTTGCATTTCTCACTCCTACATAAAAGGAAGAAACGAAGCTTGCCTTCATTCTTCTCAAGTTTTGGCCTTGGAAAGAAAAAAAAATCAAAGCCAAATACCCGCCTACCTTGCTCCAGGGAGGCAAGCCTTTCCCTGTCGCGCATGCAAGAGAGCCCTGCGCGCGATGCCCTGCAGCGTTGTATTGGCAATCGGCTCACCATTGCCGAGACAAATGTGAAGACTTCTGTCCTCAAATGCAACGCGAAGAGTGTTGTTGACGCTGTCGTCAGCCCACACGAGCTCCGCAGATTGTCCGTCAGGTGCCCAACGAATGCGGCAGGTGGGCTCGAGCATAATCATCGCAGCCTCGAGGGACATCATAATCTCGTACACAGCAATACTCACAACGAGTGCGCAAAGCTTGAGCTCGGATCCAGGTGTGGCGAGCTGATGGTCGCCGGCCTCTTGGATGGGCGCAAGGTGGCCCAAAGAACCTCCCTGTTTGGCAAGACTCACCAGCTTGAGCTCCCCCGCGGTCAAGAGACACCGCATGAGAACGCGTGGGCCGACCCATACCTCGAGAAAGGCATCGTCACCGGCATGGGTCCAGGCGTGCTGGATGCGGACCAGCTTGCGCGGTCGGCCGTGCAGTGGGTTCGCGCACAAAGCTCCGGCCACGCCGTGAAGTGTGTCGGAGATGCGCGCTCGCGCATCCATTTGTCGGTACTTGTTGACAAGAGGCTTGAGAAGGTGCGAGTTACGGGCTTGCAGCGTTTGCAGGCTCCGCTGATACTGTTCTGCAATCATGACTGCAGCACGACAGTAGTCTTCGAGCATTGAGTTTTGCGCTTGCGGTGTTTCTGCACCCTGCGCGTCCTGTTCTCCTGTGAATCGCTGCAAAGTCACGCGAAGATGACGGCGCTCGTCGAGCGCAACGCTTACGCTTCGCAAGAGATTCTCGACCACAACGACCTTGGGTCTGTAGCTCGGGGCAACGTCGGGCCTGTCGCGGGCCTCAGCATAGCTGCACAGCTCGCCACCGCGGACGGCTTCCACCGAGAGGACCTGAAAGACCTCGATGCAAAATTCATTGGCTTGGAGACCCTCGAGTTGTGCTTCGACCTTTGACTCCGCAGAAGTGAGGTTGACGGAGGCGCCGTCTCTCGTCTCGCTTGTAGGTGCAGCCGCTGCCATCAAGGATGGGCCCAGGAACGCGCAAGCCAATGACTTGCCGGTCCTGGCGTCGAGCACTTCAAAGCAGAGCCGCCGAAACGAGTCGGTGTCAACGTCAAGGCGAAGCGCTTCGTCTGAGCGGTTTGGGTCAAGGCCGTGCACGCAGTCCTCGTCGACAATGAGACGGGCAGCGTTACGGGTCTGCCTCTGTCGCGTCGCCTTGCCGCGCGATCCAGCCGAGTAAAATCCGCAGTCGACAGCAAGCGGTTCCTGGGCGCGCAGGCCCGAGGCAAAGTTACCATGTGCAATGGCTTGCATGCGCCAGCGGGCTTGGATATTCTGGATAAACATTAGGTACGCTTGCTGCACGTGCTGCGACCCTTGCAGCATCTTCTTGCCGGATCGCAAAATGCCCAGCACGGTGCGAAGCCCCACCTTTTTCATTTCAAAGGCCATGAGGCTGTCTTCTAGCGTTGCGAACGCGGAGCGCTCGTCGGCCTGCAGCGACTCGAGCCGAAATAAGGACTTATCGCAGAGCAAGCCTGTCAGCTCATTAAGCTGTGTCAGCTCGTAGCACGCGTAGCTCAGCTGCCGGTGGACCTCCTCGAATGGGTTGGCAACGCGGCTTGGCGGTTCATCCTGATCTTGTGCGCCAATTTTTTTCTCGCTTTCTGGATCATCCCCGTCCTTTTCGCCGCTGCCCGCGTCAGCCGCCTCGTCCACGTCCATCGCCTTGGCCGCCTGCTCTACGCGTCGCCGTTTCCCGCATCGCTTGTGCAGCTCCAGGCGCTTCACGCTCGCGGCAAAGGCGTCTGCGGCCGTCGCTGGGGGCAAGAGTCGCTCCGTGCCGTCGGCATTGACCTCCAGCACCTCCTCCGTCTCCGGCACCACGTCTAGCTGCACCATCTTTCCCTCTCTCTGCCCCGCCGGCGCGCGCGCTCCCGTGCGCGGCCTCGTTGCTCTGCCTTGCGTTCGTTGCCTGTCTACCGATCTTGTCTCTGTCTCTGTCTCGATCGCTCTGCTGGACGAGCGTATCGACCTTTATGGGCGCAAAACAAGAGGAGGAGGAGAAGAAGTAGCAGACAGGTGTGCCGCCCTGACTCGATCGTGGGCGGCCAAGCGAACCAACAACGCTTCTCTGGGTATCTTTAATTCGAAGGGGGAAAGGCAGCAGAGGTCCTTTTCCTTGAAAAAGCAAATGCCTTACGAGCACGATGTGAGTGAACAAAGGGATTGCATTTTACAAAAGAAGGAGAAGAAAAACAAGACAGGTAGGTCTGTCCAGGCCGTTCTGACTCGATCGGGAACGGCCAAGCGAACCAACAACGCTTCTCCAGGTATCTTTATTTCGGAGCAGGAAAGGCAGCAGAGGTCCTCTTTCTTGAAAAAGCAAAAGCAAATGCCTCACGAGCACGATGTGAGTGAACAAAGAGATTGCTTTTTTTAATTTTTGAAGGGCTCTGGTCTTGCTTGGTCGGGCATGGTCACTGACTGGCTCATCACGAAAAAGAAAAAGAAGAAAAGAGTATCATCGCAATATATTCTTTTGATGGGGCCAGGCATTGGCATGCCCATTGATTGATTGGCTCATCGATTGACTACATGAAAAGCTGAAAAGCCATGGGCCACCAAAGCAGCAGTCGCAAGGATTAGCTCTGAATGCCGGCCAAGGCGTCCTCCATCTCCTTGACGACAAACGGAGAGAGCTCGTGGCCATCGCGAGTGTTGACCCAGGTCTGGTTCGAGGCCTCGTAGCGGTAGCGTTTAGGTCCGCTCACGGGCGAGGAGAGCCAAACCTGGCGGTTCGGCGTCTGCTTGTTCATGACCCACACGCCCAGGTTGCCGAGGTTGACCTCGACGACGTCCTGCATTGCGGTCGCCTCGCAAAGCTCGCCCGTTGCGTCCTCGGCCTGCATGGCCAGCTCGTCAAAGGTGCTCTCGAGCTCGTGGAAGAGCTCGCCCACGAGCTGCTCGAACTGGTTCTCCGACATCTCCTCCCCCCCCTCCGCCTCGCCGCTCAGCCCCCGCGCGCCCGCCCCGCGCCAGGCCCACANGCCGCGCGCAGCCGCCGCCGCGCGCAGCCCCGCCGCGCCGCGCCGCGCCGCCCTCATCCCTCGCTCGCCGCGCCCGCCCCGCTCGCCGCGCCCGCTCTGCGCCCCTCCGAAGCGCGCTTGGCGCCGCGGCGTGCCCTCGCAGCTAGACTTGGAGCTGGAGCTAGCCAGCGAGCGGGCTCATCGCAGGCTCGCACGGCGAGCGCCTCGTATCGCAGCAGACCACGCAGCGCAGCGCAGCGCAGCGCAGCGCAGCGCAGCGCAGCGCAGCGCCGCCCCGGCATCTTGCGCGTCTGCGCAGGGAGGAGGCCGCGGCTCGAGGCCTCGCGCCGGGAGGGCGTCCGTGGCGGCGGCCTGGACGACGGAGATGATGTGATGTGATGATGATGATAATGATGATGATGCCATGCCGTCAGGCCATGCCAGGCCGGGGCGCCCTCTCGAGCGCGCTGGCGACGCCGCGCGAGGCCGCTGCCGGGCGGGCATAGGGAGGGAGGGAGGCGGGCGGCGGCGCGACGGCCGCCTTTTGGCGGACCGTCGGTCGAGGAGACAGGCAGACGCTCGCCGGGGGGCCAACCAACCGGTCAGGCCTCGCGGGCATGCGAGCCGCACCGAGGCCCAGACGGGCAGACCCGAGACGGACAGTTCCACGCCCTCACTCGCGCGGGCTGCGCTGGGATGCGCTGCGAGCAAGCGCGCCCCTGGCCGCGCGCCCCCGGTCCTCGCGCGGGCCCGCCTCGGGGCCCACTCGGTGGAGGCTGGCAGAGAAGAGTAGATACAGATAGATCGATCTATCTGCCAGCCGCCCATGGCCGGCGAGCCGCGCTTGGTCCCATGAAGACATAGATCGTGCCACCACGATCGCTCGCAGAGACTGCGAATGGGTCGAATCATTCGAGGCGACAGCGGCAGCGGCAGGCATCGATCTTGTCCCCGGTGGGCGAGGAGGAGGCCGAGGGGAGGCGATTCGACCTCTGCCCCAGCCGAAAACTCCTGTTCCTCCTCGTACGCGTACGAGCCCAGAGAGGGAGCCAAGACCAGCACGGAAAGAGAACTTTGAGAGAGTGGGAGGGGAGGGAGGATTTTCTCTTGGCGTGCCACTGGCGAGGGCAGCGCAGCAGAGCAGGAGAACCAGACCGAGTTCTTCTCCTGCGAGGCGGCACGAAGAACCTTCACGGAGAGCAGGCGCAGCAGGGGCAAGCATGTCGCAAGAAAATGCCGGAGGCAACAACAAGAGCGTACGACAGCTCATGCAACAGTTCAACAAGACCGGAGGCGTGACGTCGCCCGTGGACGAGGCCATCAAAACTCGCGTCGCAGCCAGCAAGCATCGTCAACAGACCCATGGCGCTCTGCAACGAATGCCTTCGAGCGCGTCGGTGAGCTCGGCGGGATCCAGCGCGTCAACCCCGTCTGTGACTCCGGTTCTCAGCTACCAAGACGAGATCTTGCGCCAAAAACGTCTTGCACGCGACGCAGAGCGCAAGGCCGCCCAGGATCACCGCAAGCAAACTGCCGGCTTCAAGGGATCCTCGTGCCTCGGGCTCCTCGACCAAGGCGCGGCCATTCAACGCCAGCGCGCCGAGGCCGAGCGCAAAGCCAAAGCCAACGCGTCCAAAGCCGCGGGTCAATTCAAGGGAGCCGGCGCCGTCTCGCTCCTTGACGGTGGCGTCGCCTTGCAAAAGGCCAATGCCAACGCTGAGCGCAAGGCCAAGCAGGATGCCGAGCGCTTCGCTGCCAAGTTCAAGGGCTCTGCATCCGGCAATCTCATGGATCAGGGTGCCGCCATCGACCGCCAGCAGCGCGAGCAGCTGCGCCGCGCCAAGGAGGAGGCTTCCGGCGCCGCCCACCAGTACAAGGGCTGCGCCGATGCCAAAATGCACGAGCAAATTGCCCAGCTCGAAAGGCGCCGCAAGGAGGCCGACCAAAAGGCCAAGGCCGAAATCGAAGAACTCAAACGCACCTACAAGGGAACTGGCTCGGTCTCGCTCATGGAGCAGTCCGCGGTCCTCGAGCGCCAGCGAAAGGAGGCAGACCTGCGCGCCCGCGAGCAGCTCGAGGATCTTCGCAAGGCTTACAAGGGCGCAGGGCAGATCTCGCTCATGGATCAAGCCGTCACGTTGGACCGTGAGCGTAAAGCCGCCGACCAAAAGGCCAAGGCCGACATTGACGCCCTTCGTGCCCAGTACAGGGGCGCTGGCCAAGTTTCCCTCATGGATCAAGCCGTCTCGCTTGATCGCGAGCGCAAGGCCGCCGACCAAAAGGCCAAGGCTGAAATTGATGCCCTTCGCGCACAGTACAAGGGCTCGGGCGAGGTCACTCTCATGGAGCAGGCGGCTGCCCTTGACAAAAAGCGCAAAGAAGATGACCGCAATGCCTTGCGCGAAATCGAAAACCTCAAGGCCCAATACAAGGGTGCCGGTCAGGTTTCCCTCATGGATCAGGGCGCCGTGCTTGAAAAGCAGCGCAAAGAAATGGACAACAAGGCGCGCCAGGAGCTCGACCTGCTTCGCTCTGGGTACAAGGGCTCGGGACAGGTCTCGCTCATGGACCAAGCCGCCTACGGGGACCGCAAAATGCGCGAATCCGAGCGTCAGGCCAAGCACGAGGCTGCCTCTGCGGCGGCCTCCGTTCGCAACTCGGGATCCAAAATGCTCGATGAATCGAATCGTCTTGGCAAGGAGAACGATGCCAACCATCGCCGCGCGCAGCTCGAGGCCTCGCGTGCTCAACACAGCTACCGCGGCATCTCGCTTGGCGACAATCTCAGCATGATCTCGGAGGACCGCATTCTCGACCGCGACCTCCAGGAAATCCAAGAAGTTCAACTGCATGAGGATACCATTCACCTGGAGCAACAGGAGCAGCATGAGCAACAGGAAGAGGTGGTCGAGGACCAGGTGGTTGAGGACGAAGTGGTCGAGAGCGAAGTGGTTGAGGACGAAGTGGTCGATGACGCAGTGGTCGAGGACGAAGTGATCGAGAACGAAGTGGTCGAGGACGAAGCAATCGAAGATGAGGTTGTCGAAGATGAGGTTGTTGAAGACGAAGTTGTTGAAGACGAAGTTGTCGAAGACGAAGTTGTCGAAGCTGAGGTTGTCGAAGACGAAGTTGTCGAAGACGAAGTCGTCGAGGACGAAGTGGTCGAAGACGAAGTCGTCGAGGACGAAGTGGTGGAGGAGGAGGTTCAGCAAGAAGATCAAGAACAAGATGTGACAGAAGAAGAAGAGGAAGTGGCCATTGATGACAATGTGGAAATAGATGACTCTTGCGAAGGAAAAGAAGAGGAAACACACGAGGTCCCGGACCTTGTTGATCCGGACGAAGCGGGTGGCGCTGTCGACAAAATGTCCTCGCAAACTTCTCTTGGTGTGAGCGAGAACGGAGTAGCGCTGGTCGATGGCGTCGACCACGCTTCCACGAGTGCTCCGCTGGCTTAAGTCAACACGTTGTAGTATGAAAGAACATAACACCCCCCCCCC
>BGKB01000387.1:0-33935 GCA_003116975.1 Aurantiochytrium sp. KH105 | reverse complement strand
TCACTATGTGAACTACACACTAGACTTTGCATCTTCTGCTTTTATTAGCAATCCGAATTTCACCTCGGGGGCATTCATCCGATACAACAAGCACCATTACAAGCGTATTGACACAAATGCAATCACACAAGATAAAGTACCCCATCCCTTCAGCTCCGCAGATCCCTATGATGCTGCAGCGGAATCAATCAACGTATCACAAAAGGTCTTTGTTAAAACACATTATGAACGTGCTGTCCGGGGAGCAAAACACAAGTCAGCACTCCGCAGACACCAACGGCTACTCAATAGTGGGAAAGAAAGCATTCCCCCGAAAGTTCCCAATATTAAGCAAGAGGTACCATGGCTCACGGAGCTTTTCGACCTCACGAAGAAGGATGATTTTGTACAAGAACACCCTGGGTTCGAGATTTATAACAATAACGAATGGTCAGTATGCTACTGCAACAATCAAGATTGCAATCGCAACATTCTATCATTCGTAAACGACTCTGACGATATTGGCGTGTACAATACGACAATGGACACAGAAGACGAAAAGGTGAAATGCTCATCTTGTATGCAACTCGCAAGCTACAAAAAACCAGACCCCAAACGCAATGTATGCA
Organism: Aurantiochytrium sp. KH105; assembly: GCA_003116975.1. Classification (NCBI taxonomy): domain Eukaryota; class Bigyra; order Thraustochytrida; family Thraustochytriidae; genus Aurantiochytrium; species Aurantiochytrium sp. KH105. Next base: position 33,327 of record BGKB01000387.1, on the reverse strand, counting down.
CGATTGCATTCACCTATGATAAAAGAAAAGAGACCTATCATCTAACACAATGCATATTCTGCCACAATATCATATCGTTTAACCCAACTTCGACAGTGCAAGTCTGCAGAATATGCGAAGTGTCCTTTATTGAAAAATACAACACGCTCAAGCAAATTTGCCACTTTTGCAGGACACCGATTGTTTTTGGCAAGAAGAATTGTAAGGGATACGAGATGTACAAAGTACCGGAAGGAGATGGTACTGTCGAATTATATCTTTGCCGCAAACACAAAATTGCTGCCCAGTTGCGACAAGAAATCGAAAACAATTAAACATATGTAAAAATGCGCTTTCGCTGATAAGAGTGAAAGAATACCAGAGAGCCGTATTCAATATTTGACGATAAAAACAGATTGGCTTTTATAATGCTTTCTCAAATGGTTCCTTTTGCAGCTATTGCATTTTTGATTCTCTTGAACACCAAGACCACCTTGGCGTTGTCGGATGACATGTTCTGTATTGTACCCGGCGATGCCTCATGCAACATGACAATGGCAGACATGACCGGACAGAACTTCATTTCATTGACGTATTCAAGCGATTCCAAAACCATTGTCAATGACGGAGGCTCGCACTTTGAAGATGGAGCTTCTATGGATGGCTCCGAATTCGACATCGTCATGCGCTACTATAACAACGCGACGACCACTTTCAAAAGAAACTTCAGGGTATACCCAAAGAACAGCAATGCCCGAATCAACTGTGGCGAGAGTGGTCTCTTTTTCGGCCAAAATGACACCGGGTTGAGTTTTGCCGAAGTGAACATGAATCCCGGCGACGAAGATGAATCTGATGGATCATTCACGTACTGCAATTACAATTTGGATGAGGTACTCAGCACAGAGGACATGCTGGATGACTCCACAGTGTACTTTTACTTTCAGAACTTCACAGACGACGGCGAGGAGATCATCGTTGCGTTTGACTATGATACAATCCTTATTCCTTCCGATTACATGGACCAATTCCCATTCACAATCGATGACGCCGTCATTTCTCTTGACATCAGCACAACTAGCATCGACGTTGTTCTCGAGGTCATTGTCAATCGAGCAAATGAGCTCCCGATTCCCGAGACTTGCGGAACACTTGGAGACTTCATTACAACAAATGTCTACCTGAACAACGACCCTGACAATTGCACGCTATCGCTTACGGAAAATTTCACCATGCCCGCTGAACCAGAAGTGGACAATGTGGCATACTATGAGTTTACACTCACATTAGAACAACTCAAGCAGTGCTCATCGAGCGTACAGGTTGGTACCGAGTCGATTACTATGGATACCTCAGTGCAGATTTCTTCAACGAGTGGAGCGTGCAATTATTTCTCCCCTGATAGCAACTCTGTGCCTGCGTCGATTACACATGATATCGTCGTGGACAGCAATGATCTCAGCCAATATGTCATTTTTAACACCGAGATTGTAAATATCAACGCTGAGCGATGCACACCGAGCGAGTTTTACGTTATTCCTCAGAGCTACATTGTTCTGATGGTACAGACAACGAGCGTCAGTGATAAGATTTACTGGGATTCGGACCAGCCTGCAACCATTGGAGGTTCTATGCTTTACGGAGGCGTCGACCCTGATGTTGCAAGCCCTCTTCCGCAACGTACCTGCACAACATCGCAAATCGCAGACTCAGAGTCTACGCTCTACGATTGCATTCACTACTTCCACACGCGAAATTGCGAAAACATGGCTCTTGATGACGACCTGAACTGCATTCTTGAACGTCCCGATAAGCGTCCCATCAAAAACATGCATTTCAAGGAATACATTGGGGACACCGATATTTATCTCAACCATGCGATGGCAACAACACAATCGAACATTCAGGATCAGACTTTCTCGATGGAGACCTGCATGTCCGATTCTGACACACTTACACTTAACGATGTATCGGAGGTGTTTCCAATTTCCGTCGAAGTCAAGAACTATTACAGCGGCGGAAGCACAAACTGGACAAGCAACGCAACCATCGACATGAGCGATAAGATTATCATTCGGTCGACCGCAGGAGATCCCTCGACGAACCCATTTACCTCATTGGAGAACTCGATCAAGACCGTCATCATCACCTTGCGAGAACCCACTGGCGACAACCAGGTTATCGCACAAACTACGATTAACGCCNCAAGGAATACATTGGGGACACCGATATTTATCTCAACCATGCGATGGCAACAACACAATCGAACATTCAGGATCAGACTTTCTCGATGGAGACCTGCATGTCCGATTCTGACACACTTACACTTAACGATGTATCGGAGGTGTTTCCAATTTCCGTCGAAGTCAAGAACTATTACAGCGGCGGAAGCACAAACTGGACAAGCAACGCAACCATCGACATGAGCGATAAGATTATCATTCGGTCGACCGCAGGAGATCCCTCGACGAACCCATTTACCTCATTGGAGAACTCGATCAAGACCGTCATCATCACCTTGCGAGAACCCACTGGCGACAACCAGGTTATCGCACAAACTACGATTAACGCCGGCGAGAAAACACAACTTATGAAGTACACATCCAGCCCATACTACGCCGATGGAATCTTTTGCAGCTGGTATGACTTCAACAGCACAAGTGAGCGATGCAACGAATTCTTTGATGGTCAGCGGAAGAATCAGCTCAACTCGTTGACAGGAAGTCTCAGCACTGCCGTTCTCGAGGACATGTGCCAAGTCACAAATACCTGGCGCGGGTTTGAGGACAACAGCAACACCGATTTTGTCCTTGTCAAACCTGAGAATTGGTTCCCAACAGACTATGACCGTCCCTATCTGGTCGTCGACGTCGAAACCATCAGCGTGATTGGTGGATGCGGGGCACGACCACAATCGAGCGTGGGATCTTCCATCAACACCATGTACGCAAGGGGAAGCACGCGTTTTGTGATTGGTGATGCAGGAAGCAACGCCGAAACGACCCAGACTGTTGCAACCGGAACATTCTTTGAGAATTACCCCGGAATGACCATCGCAGCAGCGATTACCATCAGCGTTAACCTTGCATTCATTGCAATTTTTGTTGCTTCTCGATGTGGAAACAGGCGTGCGAGGGAATTGATGCAAGGAGGAAACGTGGGTCGAAAGCCTGGTCATCGAATTGTTCGGGATGAGTTCTCGTTCTGATCAAATTAACAATAATTATGAACACACATGCAGAATAAAACCATTTTATTACTATTATTTTTTTTTACGATTCAACAGAGCTCATGACTTTGCTAATTTAGATAATACCAAAGACAACAAGCCACTTCATTCTTGAATTCGATCCCTTTTCTTGCATTGAGATCTTCGTTGTAGTAATCCAGAACAATTCGCTCAGGGACCTTGACCCATTCAGGATGACCATAAATATTCTCAATGTGTAAGTTGACCTGCTCCGCAGCTACCTCACGGACACGGGGATTCACGACCATTTTGTCTCCCAAATGCGAAAAGCTCGTCTCATCATCATGACCCATGAGGGGGTTATGATTACTTGTTGAGAATGCGTCGACTCGATTAAGGACGAGAATGTCTCGGTCTACCCCATAATATTTTAAGTGAACACAGACGGTTTTCTGCAAAGACAGTTTTTCCTGCATCAACGTCGCGACACGATGCAAATGTACAGCTTGCATACGTCTATTGAGCTCCGTGTTCTTGACTTGGAACTCTGGGACAGCCCGTGGGACCGCCTGTGCAAGCACGAGATCATCAGACATCGTGAATGGAACGTAGGTTTGTTCAGAGATCATGATGGTCTGTGTAATGCCATCAACACTACCAATCACTTCCTCAACATTCTGTGTTGCAATTTTTATTAACATCCCAATGGTGACAACAACTAAAAGCACAAAAAGTCTCTTCAACTGTTTTTTATTCATTTGGGAAAATAGTAAAAGTTGACGAAGTCTCTTATTGATATTCAAATCCCCAACCTCGATGTCGACATCCTTACGTACATCAAAACCCATTATTGTTTCCCCACCCCCACCCACGTAATATTTTTTATTTCATTCTTCTATGCTTCTACAACTTCAAATAATAATATACTTGATTCTTCTACTTCATCATCACAATCACCGATGCCTTCTTTTAAGAGTACACAATGAATGAATACGACACCACTTTGATCATGTTCGTGAAAGTAAGAGTTTGAAATACGATTCACGATGACTCTTGACACAATTGGAATGATATATTTTTTCGAACATGACGCTATAAATTGAGCACCTAAGAAGCGCACGATAGACCAAGCAACTACATTTGACATACTCTGACCGAAACTATCTTTTGACTATTTCTTTATTACTGCTTCACATGTTTCCACTTACTTGATAGATGAAGTCGTGTGGTGAATTCTTCATTCAAATTAGGTCTGTTGCATCGAGACCATCATCTCCATAATTGAATTGAACAACCATCCCATCCGTCATATTTTTTACAAGTCGGGAACCATCTCCACCATCTTCCACAATAATCTTCTCGAGAGATTTAACCAGTCTACGCTGCTGAGCACCTGTCACACTCGTTTTACACGCTGTGTCAATCATTGAAATTCGCGAAGGCTTGGAGTGATTCCAAAATTCAATCGGCGTGAGACCAGAAATAAATGAATTTCTCACAAAACCACGAGAGTCCAACGAGTTGTCAAAACGACTTTTATGTGGGAAAGTCCGTGTTTTATCGGAAAGCTCAAAGCCTAAGCGTCCACGAGACGAGAATTGCTGACCCAAGCACCGCGTGATTTGATTATAATTTACAATTGAGCCCTTTGACCCCGATTCAATCATGTCCAGCAATCGATTTTCTGCATTTTGAGCAATAGGGGACGATGACGGTGGCAACTGCGTGATTCCATTCAATGCCTCACACAATTGCGCTTCATCTGGCAGCTTTCCTCTCTCTTCCAAGTCTTGTCGAATCAATTCATCAACGCCATCGACATTGAGATCAACGTCGTCGTCTATTACACAATCGCTGACTCCCACAGAGAAGCCTTCAATATTGAGGAAATTGTCTGCCAGCCTTTGTGCAAAGTACATAAAATCGGCTGCCTTTTTATGCCCATATTTCACATAAATGAAATGAATAATGCTATGATCAGAAATACCAATCACCTTCTTGGACAGGATACCTTGGATAAATTCACCGCAGCGGACGATGACACCGTTTTTTTCATAGTCGACGATGTCGCCAATGCTCACATCAATGTGATACATTACACAGTCAAAAAGCTGCAAGCCCGAGTACATACGACGGGGACACAGAATGCAAGGTCTAGCTACCGCACAGGACTCGGGTCCCAAAGAACAAACCTTATCGACCCCGGACTTGTAGAGAATGTCAAAAAAATCAGCTTCACACAGAATAGCCTTGCTCAGAAGGTAGCACCCCAACAAACTGTCTTGGGTGAGTCCCAGAATTGGCATCGAGCTCTGATTTGAAACAATTGTGGTACTCATGAGCATCAATTCCTCCAGCTCAGCGCGCGATTTTTCATCCTGCGGCACATGAATGTTGAGCTCATCACCGTCCGTGTCCGCACCTAACCCAGGCATACTCGAGTAATTAAGACGAATTGTATTGCAATCAAAAGCACGGACGTACATTGCATTCATTGAGGCTCTATGCAGACTTGGCTGTCGATTTACCGCGACGATGTCACCATCAATAAGTGAACGCTCAACGGTATCTCCAATCTCGATCATTTCAGAAATTGGGAAAGAAAGCAAGGATGCATCAAATCGCTGACCCGAGCCTCGCTTCGAAATGTACCGAATGTTCCACGATGACATTTTACCGATATTATACTGTGTCACCAGGACGGGTATTGTCAAATTTTGACAAACGCTGCGTGGCAGACCCACCTCGTTGATTCTTAAAACGGGATCACCTGAGAGAACGCTGCGACTGCAAAATTCAACACGCTTGCCCATAAGATTTCCTCGAATTCGACCTTTTTTGCCATCGATGAGTTGACGAAGACTACCCGTTCCAATCACCTTGTTTCGAAGCACCCTGGAGGTGTTTTTTACATCAAAAAGAATGTTCACACAGTCCTGCAACTCAGTATAATACTCGTTGATAAGACCGGTGTGCAAGCCATTTGAAATGGCGTTTTTTAGCTGAATGTTCTTTTTCAGCACAGCAGAATACATTACTGTGAGATGATGTGGAAACCATTCACCATTACATTTGTTAGGTATCCTACCACATATTGGCAGGATTGGCAGGTATTTAATATAAACTACATCTGTGAGGTCATCATACTTTCTTAGTAATTCCATCGCTTCCGACGCGAACACAACCTTTTCCGGAACATCCTTTAGAACTTGCGCAATCACGGAAACAAATTCAAATACTTTCAAAGAACTAACACTTTCCCCCGAGTAGCGTTCAACAAAATCATACTTTACAATACTCTTGCGGTTTGACATTTTCTGCACAGAGCGAATCAACTCCTTCTTCGTGATCTTCTTTTGCTTACTACAAGCACCTTCATCAGACTTTTTACTCTGCTTAGAGTCGTCTCCCCCCTTTTTCACCCTTTTGCTCCTTTGACCAGCCCCGGACATCGAACCCGATTCCGTCTTACGCTTCCTACTTGCATCATCTTTGCCCGCACGGGGATTTGATTCCCCTTTCCCACTTGCTTTCTTTCCTTTACTCGACTGAGTTGAGGATCCACCCTCTGAGGGTTTTAATGAAGCATCAGTCTTGCTGGTAGACTCGCCACCTGATCGAGGATACTTCACCACGTATTGAAGTCTATCCCCTTTTTTACACGAGCATTTCAAATTGTCATCATCGACATCAATGATATCCTTGCAACTAATTTTATTGCAATTCGCACAGAAATTACGCAGGATGGGAGCTAATAAGGTTTTGATGAAATTACTGTTCGCAATAGGAATTGACAACTCACAGTGCCCAAAATGCCCAGGACAATCCCTGGAATTCTTGGAGCAGGTTCCACAGGTCATATTCAGAAATGCACCCATGCGCAAATCGTGCAATGTGTTATTCAAACCAAAAGAAACGCGAGGGGAAGGAATTTTCACATGAACTTTGGATATAGCATTCAAGACTTCAGAACTATGTAGTGGAGTAAAACTAACACTTCCAATTTCACTTGACCTTGGCTCAACTGACATTTTTGAAGAATGCATCATGGATCGACTTGATCAATGATAATAATAATAATAATACAAAGCAAATTCATTTATCTGTACAAACGATATCGTAATGTATACATTATTTCTTTCTCTTCTTGGTCGTTATACTCTGCACTCCAAAAAAACCAAGCAGGTTTCTTTTGTTTGCAACGACACAGGACACCTGCTCGTAATTGGATGCGTTTAGAATTTCATTGGTCTTCTCCTCCCCCAACACAAATACCATGAATTCCCGAAGAGGATTGTCGATATAGGTCTTTCGGTACCTTTCGTAGTCAATTGCAACACCGGGCAATTCTTTTGCAGAGCGCAGGTCCAACATACAAGCCGATAAATCCTTTTCGTATGGCTTCTTGGTGATGACAAATTCGATGCGCTCACCAAGGGCAGGCGCGTCCATCTCTCCGTAACGTGCAACCATTCGTTTCCAACACTTGACGTGAGGTGGAACCACTTTGTATTCTGTCCTCGTGATTTTTCGCGCGATACCAAAGTCCTCGATCGGGAGTTTGCCTGCGTACATGTTGCTCATAATCTCACGGATTCGTCTTTCCGCAAGTGCCTTGTCATTATTCACAATAAAGGCGTCGGAGAATCCTTTCATTGCTTTCACACACAGCACCGCGGCATCGCGCCGGACCATCTTGATGCCCATTGCCTTCAGTTTACCCTTGGTCGGATCAGTCTCGAAGCAGAAGCCAAGGTAATGTTTTTTCTTGAACAAAATCAACCTCACAAACGCCTTTTCGTATTCAAAGTCGTGCGGCTTCATGTCAACGAGTTTGTCCTGACTGAACTTGCTGGAGATGAGCTGACCATAGCCAATAGCCTTGGTGATGTCCACACCACGAAGTTTGAAAAAGATGGAATCAGTATTGTGCACAACCATGCTCCCCAAACCAGCTTGGAAATGATGATTCGAGGTCGTTAGGTCGTACACATACACACCCTCATCAGACACAGGCACCGGGTAACACGATGAAACGACATGGGCACCATCGCGTCTGCACATTAACGCGGAACGAAAGCCCTGACCGGAGAGCGCACAGTGAATGCCCTGGAACACCTTTTCACTCTCTGCCACCTCACCAAGTCCATCATAATACTTGAATGCATATTTCAGGACGGCTCGCTTCGCAAAAAGACGCGGACTTGATAGAAAATAAGGATGCACGTGTCGCTCGTTCGTATACGCATCTCGTAGAAATTCGTCCCAATTCTGCAACGTTGTCTGCGATGACGAGGCAATACCCATCAAAAAACCACGACACAGAACTCGCCCGTGCTTTTGTGAATAGCTGATATACCATTCATTTCTCTGCGAAGAGGAGCAGCAGCGGAAATTGAGAAATTCACAAAGTGCGCGTACTTTTTCACTCGGAATTCCATCGATACGAACACAGTACTCGTTTACTTTGGCAAGCCACTCAGCGCGCACCATAATAATGCCCAATGTACACGCGTCTCGGTCCGAAAGACTACACGGTGCCACAAAGGCGTCAAAGAAAATAGGCGCAGGTACGCTTGGTACCATGGGCGAATAGCTTCCATCGTCATAGCCCCGAATTGTATAAGCCGCATGGCATAATGAAGTCTTTCCAATCTTCACATCACTTGGTCGGAGCTCTCGGCAACTTCCCTTTTCCAACAAACTATGGTCCTGCGTACACACCACACTTGAACCAGACGAGGTTGAAACACGCACCAAAGACTTGTGATACTTGTGCCGAACAATCTGATGCACCGTGGTCCACCCGGCATCACTCCACACCTGCACGCTGTCATCTAGAACGGGAACGACTTCCTTGCCCCGATGTCCTGGTTCATAGGGTGTCTCAAGATATCGATGAAGGTGTTCGATGAGGACAACACGAACGCTGCCATCCGACAACCGAACGATGATTGGCGTACTACCGTGCACCGAGTCGCCGTAGACAATTTCCACACCCTGATCCTCCCCTGTGATGTTCACATAGTTTTCTTCCACGTACGTCTTGAACATGTTCAACATGAAACGCCCACGAGCTGTAATTGTCAGCGCAAGTTCGCGCAAGGGAACAGGTGAGGTCTTGGCACCTGCCATACCATACAGACTGTTCATCACAACCTTGGTAGCCAACTGGACAGACTCATAAACCAACCAGCCCGACGAACCCGATTCATATGTATCTCGTGTCCTTTTGGCATCTTTGCGCGCTTTGGCCAAGTCTGTCTGCAACTCCACAAGAATTCCTAAGCGAACCGATTTCTTGGCAAAGTAATGCCCCTCGAAGTCATTGAAATCATCCTTGTTGTTTGCCAATTCACGAGCATGGTCTTCTGGAAGCAGATAGGTTGTCCAGCATAGATTGTCGCACCGCATGCAACTCGGGTACAAGGAAGCAGCATCACACACGACCACGGGATCCTCGTGCAGACCACGAACAGGTTCCACAACGAATGCACCTGGATAACTTCCTTCGAATTTGGGTCGCTGCGCTTCCGTGTACGATGGGATGAGATAACCACGTTTTAACGTGTATTTCTTCACACGACACAGCAGCTTGAACACCAAACCTCTCATCAGAATGATTGTTGACGTCGTACCAAGTACGCTAGCCATACCCACCGTTTTGACAGAAAAAGATGCAACCTTGTCAAGCTCAAGGAGCAACCGCGAATCTTGTAGACAGTACGTGGCAATCTTGCCTCGTCCTTGCGGGGTTTTAAAGAGTACAGGAATATCACGATAGGCAAGATCTTCCTTGTTTTGGTTTCCCAGAAAGTGCTCGCACACGGTTTTCAGCTGCAGATTGCGGAGGTGTACCGTCACATCTTTCTTTAGCACGTCCAACTGGTCGAAAAATACGAGACCAGGGGAGATGTATTCGTTGACAATCGTTGATCCACTTTGATTGCTTGAACGCTCGCTTGATTTGTATTCCACAAAAAGCCCATTCCGCCTCGAAAACTCTTTGGCGAAACCGATGGAGAGTACGTCCATGCGCTTGAGAATATAAGGCATATCAAAGCTGTTCGAATTGTAGCCAACCAAATTCTCAGGCGCATACTCCCGAATCAGTTTGGAAAATCCAATTAGCATGTCAGTCTCGTTCTCAAACGACCGCATCAGGCCATCATAGGATGTACTTCCGGTTTCAGTTTCACCGACACAGAGCACACCCTCGACGACAACACGTGAATCACCGTCAGTGATCACAAACGAAATCTGAATCACAGGACACTTATCAGGCGTTGGAAAAGTGTTGATCTCCATACTCAGACACTCAATATCATAGAACATGTTGCGAGAGGCAAAGAAAGGTATGTCCTCAGCGGGGGTCCGAGCTTTGGAGAATTTACCATTGATCACGAGCCTTTGACATGTGCTCAACATATTCTTTGCAAGCGAGGTCCCCTTGACGTGTACGCAGGAGCCAGTGTGCATTCCATAGCGAACCATAAACTTGCACACCGGATCAAGATTTACCTCGAAAAAACACCATTGAGGATTTTTCTTGGAGAGCGACCGAAAAAGGTCTTTTGCAATGGTTGGACTCAACACATTGATCTGCAGAAAGTTTCCGCAATGGCGTTGAAATCCGTACATGGAGCGCCTGTCTCTCACGTATTGCGTTGAGGTGATAAAAGTACGTGTTGTGGACACAAGGAGAGATCCACCACGCCTAGGCTTGTTTTGAGGACCACCACCCACATTCACATTTCTATAGCTATTCACGTACGAGTCTTTGTATTTCGAATTCTTCAGCCACCACGCCGTATTCGAGAGGGCTTGCATCACCTCAGCTTGCGTGGGGTGTCCAGGTGCGTCAACCTGAATATAGAAATAGTCGTCGAGCTCCGCTGTCACCAGGATACGTTGCGAAGAATCTTTCACATCACGCATGTAAACAAATGCTTGCGCTCCACCACCTGTATCTTCCCAATCAACATCGACAACAAAGGCATCTCCTTCAAAAGGAGTATCTTGGCGCTGAGTGCAAGCACCTTTGTTATTCTTCTTCTTGTTATTCTTTTTCTTTTCCGAAGAAGAGGAGTCAAGAAGCATGGGCAGCAATTCGTCCAACACGTTGGAAAAATACCCGATGTTCATCGATTCAGGAGCAATCTCAGACACCTTTTCCATCCACGAGGCGCGCAGGGCCATGATGTTCTCACGAGAGAACTCCGCACGAAAGCAAGAGTTCTCACCTGAATACGTGAACGTGCATCTCAGAAGCTTATTCACGGCTTCGGCGTAAGGCTTGAGATCAGCGAGGAGCGTAAGCCAAGATTCAATGATCTCAGGATCATCCTCGTTTGGGTCAATCTTGGTGTACATGCAGCATTGAAAGCTGACCTTTTTCAGCTCATCATTGAGGAAGGCCATTTCTCCCACCGGTCCCAAGAATTCCTTTATTAATTTCCCTTTCAAACAACAAGAGCAAAAGACAAGTATGTGAGTGCGCTCGCTCTCTCAGCCTTGCGAAAGAATCACAATCCTTTGACTCGAGCAGTTGCGGGTTTGGATTGCTTTCGAGTTTACTTTCTTTTCACACAGACAAGTTTAAATATTTAATCACAAGTAACAATTTGGCAAAGAATTTATCATCACATGACACAAACGACAACGCTTGTTTAATTATTTAATCAATTATTACTTCTTATTCTTCATCATCGTCCTCGTCTTCATCATTTGCTTCATCTTCTCTCTCATCGGGACGCACGTATTGATGCTTCCTATTGGCATCGAGTACCTTGAATTTATCTTTCGGATCAATTGCATCAAGCGTCATATTTTCAAGACCAATCGATTGCAAATCATGCAAATTGTCACGGGAGGCAAAAATTGCATTGCTCACGTGCTTATTTCTATTTGCCAAATAGTCCTGCACTTCTGCTTTTGAAATACCCGCCACCATACCACTCGGTCCGATCGGGTCGTAATAGTTGCAAACAACGGAGACGTCCATCATCTGATGCACCAGCATCATTTCCAGTCGCGCCGTGAACAACTTCTCCTCCGGACTCGTGAGTGGGTTGCTATTGATAGAATTGAAGCGAAAATAGTAGACACGGGCATGAAGTTTGTGCAGCATGTGAAAAATATTCGCATAAGTGAGATTCTTGGTCAACTTGAAACTATCTTGACCCAGATTAACCATTCCCCACATTCGGAAATAGGAAAACAACACACTGTCAAAGAAATCACCCGAGTACTTAATCGAATCTGATGACGCTTGATTCTCGAGCTCAGTTGCATTGCGGTCAATCGCTTTGGTGCCCATCGTTCTCGCAATGCCCATTTTCCGAGGAAATGTTTCCGTTGCAACGAAACACATGAGGCCCAAATACTCGTAAATCGCACCCAACAACCAATAGCGCGGCGTCCTGCTCCCAATTTCTGTGAAATCATGAAGCTGGCGTACAATATTGCTGCTCATTTCAAGTCGCTGCTGCCGCGCAAGCAAGGCGGTATCCCTATCATAATAAGCACTCATGGCGAGGGAATAAATTGAATTAACCAACTATATGTTGAAGATAATTCAATTGTCACATATGAAATGATTTCAACATGACTTCGGAACAACGAATTCCAATTTTCCGCGTCATCGAAATTGAGACATTCGATTCAAACACGAGCATCACACCCAAAACAAGCACAAGCAGGATGACTGCGGAATGGAATATTGTAAGGAATGTGTCCAATATTGAATTCTACCAAACAAACATTGCAAGATTCTCCGTGAACAGTGCAATCATCAACAAATGCTTTGCAAATAAACGAAAATCTTCCCCTAGCATGAAACAAGAGTTCTACCAAACATTGTATACCATTCTCATGTTCAATCATCTCGATCTCAATCTTCCGCACAAATTCTCCACGATGATCGACAAGAAAAATAGAACAATTGTCATTAAATATCTCCTCAACATGGGCGAAACAATTCTAATTCCCACTTTGCCAAAACAAAAAACAACCAAGCTTTTTTTCAAAAGAGATCACGATGAGACGCCTTGTTTTACTATGCATTTTAAATTTTAAATCGCTTGCGGGCTTCCATACTCTCACCAAATTCTTCGTCAAAATCATCGTACGCTTGATCATTGGCCTGCACCGCATTCTGATCCAAAACAAAGGAAGAATACTCGTTCACAGCAGTAACGTGCTCATGAGACATTGCGTCCGTGAACGATTCCATGATCTCATCTGCCCGATAGCGGAGGATATCCTTGACGTGTTCGGCGTACTTTGTAACCGGAATTTTAATGCATTTCAGAGCATCAAAATCCCCAATCTTGGTGCTGTCCACGACGATTAGATACATGTCGCGAATTTTGTAACCTTCTTCGCGGAACATCCGCTCGAACATTTCCTTGTAAAGCGAAAGCTGAATACCGTACTTGGTATAAGAGTTGTTCCGTAGCATTGTCAAACTGGGAATGATCCGACCGCGCCCAGAGGCTTTGAGTTGCTCCACCGGTTTGCAACGTCCCGAAGGAATACTCACTCCTTTCTTGCATCTCTTGTAATCGATGATAGTGTAGGTGTCATCATCCGTGTTGTGCAGCAGGCAATCGATCATTCCAGTAAGGTGCAGCTCCGGGTGAAACATGCAGTATTCCGTGCGAAAGAAACGCGACCTCCCTTCATAAATACCAAATTTCTCCATGAAATGAGCAAAGTACCTGTATTCAGGAATTCTGACGTCGACAGTTCTCTGAATAGACGCAAACTCAGGGTGAAAGTGCTGGTTGGCACGTGCGTACTCAAAAAGGTTAGCCATATCCTCAAAGAAAGCATGCATTCTCGTTCCATCCTTTGCACCTTGAGACCAAATCTCACGAATTTTATCGGGTGTATCACACCCTTCATAGCGATAGCCTGGTTCGTTCAAACGCCTCTTGTGATCATCACTGTTGAAAATGCGAAGAAGGACAGCGTCAAATCCACTTGGAAAATATTTGCCAATCACACCCGTTACAGAGATCAATTTAATTGACCCGCCACCATCGTCTTTCGACAATTCAACATTTTTAATGTAAGGGCTCTTCACATAGTAGATATGACCCTCCTCGACAAATCGAATCAGCTTGTCGTACTTGAGAGGATTCGCATGCTCGAGATATCTCGTGTAAAGAGGCTCGATACCTTTTAAACCAACTCCACTACAGTCAACGGACGAAAGGTTCATTCTAATTCTTTGTTTTCTCTCTTTGAATCACACGACTGTATGTATATTCCCACCAGAGCTTCTTCTCTGAAGACGTTTGAGGTTTGCTGGCGAGCACCAAGAAATGTATAAACAACTGATGATTTCTATATTTTGGTCACATATATCTTTATTAAAATTAATTTTCTTTTACAACAGATATTAATATTCTTCTTCGTCTTCATCATTCTCTTCACGTGTAAGAAGTTCTTCAATTGTTTTATCGTAAGCTTCTACTCTTTTTTTCGACTGTTCAAGGATCTTCTTGATAACATTGCGGTTTTCATCGGTATCACTTTTCTTATCGTCTCCGAGAATCCGTCGACCTGCTTTGACGGTCGCGTGGAGAAGGAGAAGAGTGGCGTACTTTTCAGAATACGCACTGTGCAAAACTGGATGACCTCCAGAAGCCAAATCAATATATTCTTGAATGTCTTCCAGATTATTATCTTCATTTTTCAGAAACTCGCGAGCACCATCAAGTTCATTCTCAAATCCATCCGATATCATATTCCCAAATCCTTGAATCGCACTTTGCAACCCTCTTCCAGTCGCACCGGCGGCACCGGCGATTGCACTTAAGAGAGCCTTGGGGAGACCAGAACCACCCGACGGTTTTTCTTTTTCAGAATCCTTTTCAGACGACGACACCTCATTGTATGTTGGTACACTCTTAGCACCCGCAACCGGACGGGAAGCACCCGTGGCACCTCCTCCCTCTCCTTGCTCTTCATTATCAACAGTGGTCATGGACGAGACGGATTTAAAATCAATTAAATCCCCATCTCCATCAGCGGCAGCTTTTTCGGGAGAACGCTGTTCCTTATCATACTCATCCGTTCCAAAGTAAACGTCAAAATCATCCTCGTTAAGATAAAATCGGCTTTGATCATTTCCATTTCCATTCTTTCGAGATTGAGATCCATTACCATATGCCTTAGAAGAAGGTCCGGATGAACGCATTCCCTGATCATGCTCAGCCGTTGCATCGTAAAAGTCAACATCATCCTCGGTAAAATCAATTAAGTTTGTATCATTTCCATTCATCCGAGATTGAGATCTATTACCATATGCATTAGAAGAAGGTCCAGATGAACGCGATTGCACAATATCTCTGAATAGACCATCGGTGTCATCCTCTTCACCAGAGTCAACATTATCATAATTACCATATTGTTCGTGACGATGATAGCGGGGTGGTTGATCATCGTCCGTCGTTCTGTGTGTGCTTTTAACGTGAACAAAACGGCCTGTGTCTTCCCGCACACTTGGAACGTGACGCGGTCGATGCTCCGTCAGGTGACGATGAGATTGAACCCTTTTAATTGGTGACACATATTGTTGTCTCTGCGTTAATGGTTTACGAAAATATACTTCCTCTTCATCCTCACTATTATCACCAGCATGATAATCGTTTGAAAAGTCTCGACGTTCGTGATGCGTTGCAGGTCGACTTACTTCTTGTTTTCCCCGATAATCATTCGAGTACAAACGACTATTGTGAGCTTTGTGGGTGTGCTCATGGAGCGCTCGGGTCCTGTTTTGCTCGATGTGATTTCTCTGCCTGGACCGTTCCCTAAAATACGATTTGGACAAGGCATGCCGTGGTGCAGCCTTTTTCTCGACTGTATCAAAAAGAGTGGAACTTCTTTTCTTGGCTTCTAATAGACGTTGTTTGGCTGCATTATTGGCTGGCTTAAAGAAAATTCCACTGAATTCATTCTTTTGATGCTCACTGTCATCTTGTTCATTGATCATTTTGTTTTGTGAATAGTAATAGCCTCTAATAAAATCAAGACAACGAGGGCTTGTTGTTACAACTTAATTGTTATGAGTAAAACTCACATATAGTATTTGATTTACATTGAAATGTACTGGACCAAAATTGGGTCAAGCACGTGAAATTCAAGATGCATGACCTTCATGAGATTCGAAAGAATGTCATTATATCGCTTCTCTGTCGTTTGAATCATCCGAGACGTTGCATAACGAGGATATACTTTTTCAGAGCGACAATTTATAATATGAACAACGAGTTCGGAGAATGCAACGATAAATGCATCGTTTGTAATTGATCTGGAAAACATATAGGCCGAATCTTTCCACTCGAGTTTGTTCTTGTGCATAGGACCAATCATGCGTTTTGTCGTTTCAATGGCCTGGGACCAAGCACTTAGGAGCGAATCACTAAATTCGTACTTGAGAACGACCCGAGATCGATCATCGTTGATTGATTTTCGGTCGCACCCATCAACGACAATTAGACATTCTAGCGTGGATCCTATTCCGCCCGCAACGAGTTTTACAAAGTACAACGTACGGTCTTCATCAATGAAATGCATCAAGATGTAACTCGTGGTTTCCCGACAAATTGGGCGATTTGCACCACAGTAGCATTTACAAACACATCCTTTCCTTTCTGTTGTCACGCGTGATCGAAATGCGCAGCTACTGTTTCCACACATACATCCTTCTTGGGCGTTGCATCGAATTACTTTCACATCAGAATACCGGTCTTTGCTTTTTTTCTTTTTGGAGGACAGTTTGGGTGCTTTTGTTTTCTTGTTGGATGATTTTCTGTCTTCGAGTAAGTCAACAGACACTATATCTTCTGATTCTGATTCTGATTCTGATTCTGACTCTGATTCTTGTTCTGATAAAGATGACACACTACCCTCCTCATCATTTGACAAGATGACTGTTTTTGTGACACCGGACCTGACACTCGCATTTCCAGTGACAACAGAGCTTTGACCTTCCTCATCCTCCTCTGTGATAGCACTCAAGGTTGTTCTCTCATTGCGCCCACTTCTTTTTCTTTTTGATGACCGAGTCGACCGCTGGGAATCACCCGAATGACGAGAACGTGACCCACTACGAGAAAAAATGTTGGAAACTTGCCCCACTGTCTTATCATCATCGTCATCGCCACTGGAACCCCCCGAAGAACGACTACTAGCACTACCGCTTTCGTAACTACCACGAGAGGAACGTGAACCCCGACTTGACATTTTTATTTGACAATGAATGAACTTTCTTTATGCATTCATTTTAAATGGTGTGTGTAAACATATATTTTTATCGTGTGCTTCGCTTGGCTCTGCATTATCTATGGCATTTCAATGTCTGACAGGTCTTCTTCAACATCTGCCATGAGAGCATTGAATTGCTCTTGCTCTCGCCGAATACGTTTTGCGTCGCGATTGTGTAAATTACTGTCGTTGCCGTTTAGAGCTTCTTCACGAAGGACATGTAGAGGCGTCCAACGATTTAAGTCTTCACGACACAGCACCATGTCCGCCACAGCATTTTCGGCTTCGCGGATTTTGTCTTTCGTAATGGACATGATGGGCATGTTCAAAAATTCAGTGTGGAAGCTCTTGGGGATACCAAGTTTCTCACTCATCACTTTCTCCACTTCAATTCTGTCCAGACGGATGTCCAGGTCTTGTATAACAATGGCACGGAGGAAACGAAGCTTGTGATTCATTGCCTCGATCTTTTTGTCCAAGTCTCCCTTTTCGAATTCAATCCGAAGGTTGATGAACTCTTTCCGGAGCTCAACCCAGTACTTGACGATATCAACGACCTTTTTGAAATTCACAACCTTGCCATGTCGATCGAGTAGGTTCATGTTCCTCTTTGAAAAAGTGCGCGTCAGCTTGAGTGTCTTTAGCACATCTTCTTCCGGAGGCCACTTCTCACCAGGATACACGATGAACGTAGGTTCATTCTCGGACTTGTGGTCAACAACGAAATGGGTGAGAATCTTGGCGTCGACGAGAGGAGTCAAAATCTTGTCCTTGTACTTTTCCACTTTCACCATGACAGGAATTTCATCAATCACTATCCGATGGGAAACGGAACCAAGAGGACCCCCTTCAATCCGAACCTTGCCTCGAAACTCCCAGGAATCACCTGCAGACACCGTCGTGTCATTCGCACGATAATTACGATACCACGGGAGAGGCTCATCGTTGTCCGATAGTGTTTCGTTGCTTGTAATCTTGTCGATGAGAGCACGAATATCATCTGGATTGAAACAAGGCACCGAGCTCTTGAAACCAGTCGCGAGACCATTCGTTCCATTCAAAAGGACGACCGGGAGCCGAGGGACGTAAAAGGCCGGCTCGACTAGCTTGTTCTCCTCGACGAGGTTTTTCAGCACCACATGGTCTCGCGCCGGAAACAATTCAAGAGCATTCTGCGTGAGACGCGTATAAATGTACCGGCCCGCTGCACAATCCTCACCCATCAACATGCGCGAACCAAAGGAACCAAGGGGATCCAAAAGATTCACGTTGTTGGAACCGGGAAAATCTTGCGCAAGCTTCACCACGGCTTTTTGCAAAGAGTCTTCTCCGTGCGCATAGTTTGTGCACGAGGCAACATAGGCAGCGAGCTGCGCGACTTTCTCTCCCGTTTGAGAAGACCTGCTGAATTTCTTCAGAAAACCAAACAGGATCTTCCGTTGACTCACTTTCAGACCATCAATCGCACTTGGGATGCTTCGCTGAATACTATAAAGCGAATACTGCAGCATTTCCGTGTTGAGATAGGCTGCAATGTCAACGGTAGGTGCATGCACATCGTACGAAGTGGGGAAAACCACCGTATCGGCGTCATCGTCGTCGTCCCCGTAGTCGTATTCATCTTGGTCGAATTCATCGTCCTCTTGGTCGAGTTGCAATTTGGCACAACTTGCCTTCATGAGCCATCTCTTTCTCCACTCCGTCCCCGTCTTGTCAAAAAGAAATTCGAAGAGCCTGGACGCATTATTTCTCCCATCGAACTCCTTGAGATGAAATTCGTTCATTGCATTGAAGTAGGAAAGGGTGTCCTCACGAAGCGAGGTACCGAGACCTTTCAGATGTTGCACATTGTATCGTTTCATCCTTGCTTCTCCCTTGTCTTGCACAAATGCGTCGTATTCAGCTGTGTCATAAAAGACGTGCTTGCTCGGACCCGTAACTTTGACAATCGGTGTCATGAATCTGCAGAGAAACTTGCGCTTTCCGTAGATAAGACTGGGCCAGAACTTGTCGAAAATGTTCAGCAGCAGGCCCGTAATATGACCCGACCCATCCACATCAGCATCGGTGATGATACAGAGCCGACCATAGCGCAACTCCGAGAATGCCAAATCACTCTCGTAGTCTACACCAAACCGAAGATTCAGAATCTTCATGAGGTTCACCAGCTCTGGGTTATTTTTCAGCTGCGAGGTCGTCGCATTGCGCACATTGATGGGTTTACCTTTCAATGGAAATACACCATAGAGTTCGCGACCCACAACCGACAGACCGATCATGATGAATGTCTTTGCAGAGAAACCCTCACAGACCATCAAGGTGGCCTGATTGCCACGAGCAGTTCCCGCAACGTGCGCATCGTCTAGGTTATCCACGAGCACGGTCCGGTTGCGCCCCGAGCCATTCATAGAACGAGAGAGACTTTGAAGAGCCCTCTTCTTGGTCGCATCAATCAACTCCTTCATCAGACCACTTGCTTTCGCAACGCTCACGAGCTTGGCTTCGTCCAACTTGAAGATTTTTCGAATACTCGAAGTCAAACGCGTTTTCGCTTGCGAATCGAAGTTTGGCGCTTCCATGTGCAGAGAAACCCAGACGTGTAGTTTGCTCTGAATGGTGTACGTCGATACACCACCAGAGTCCCCTGCACCGCGGCTCGATTTCAGATGGTCTGCCAGAGCACTGGTTACCGCACTCGTTACGGTACGCAACTCCGAACTGTCCGCGCTCGTCGTCATGACGTTGTTCACGAACGACGTGTGCTCATACGAATCAGTGCTCGACATTGCAACCGCATACTTGAGCTGGGGATGACTCTCATCCAGGAAGAACTTGCCAGGTTTGAAAAGACTCACAAAGCTCCGGAATGACGCAATCATTAAACGAGTCCCATTCAAATAGACCTTGAGAGGCTTGCTTGAGCGAATCGTACCGAGAATGCCCAAAAGCCGTGTGCGGACAATGTCCACAACTTCCTTGGTGATGCGAGATCCATGAAATTGCTCAGGCCTCGGGGAAAACTCAACGCAGGTAATTCTGTGTTTTCCACGCGGAGGCGACTTCACGTTCTCACGTATCACAGGCTCACCAGCAACACCCATATTGTCTTTCCATTTCTGGACAAAGTAGAGTTCCCGTGTTGGGTCGTAGCAGGAGACCTTGAATGAGGACGACATAATGTTCGCCAACTTGATGCCCAAACCATTCATACCAGCACCCGTGCGACCTTCATCGCTGAAATTGGACCCAGACATGCAGTCTCCAAAGATGACAGATGGAATCCACTCTTCAGGGTCGCCCTCCGTGAAAACCTTCTTCGTGATGGGAATGTGCCGTCCATTGTTCGACACGGATACTGTATTCTTCTCGATATCGAGATCGACGCGAATGACCGTCGTGGGAGGAGAACGTCCCACATTGTCCATGGCATTATCGATGGCTTCGTCAATGATCTTCATAAGACCGGGGTTAAACACAACACCTTTGTGCTTGGTAATCTCATTGTTTTTTTCGTGATGGATGAATAAATCCTGTTTCGTCGGCTCAACTGAACCAAGGAACATTTGAGGCCGGATCAGCACGTGGTCTCGAGATGATTTGCGTTGAAAATCATCCAACCTGTTGCTATCATCATCACCTTCATCTATTCCCATCGAGCCATGCCCTTGCACATACATCGAAGAAGAGGACGACGATGAAGACATTGGTTTATCGTTCGTTCACTCACACCCGGCTTGCTTGCTTGCTTGCCTGCTTGCTTGCTTGCCTATTTGCTTGCTCGCTCTCGCAGTTTCGGTTTTGCTGAGTTTTATTGATTTCTGTCTGGTCCCCCTCCCTAGCGCAGACGACTCCACGACCTAACACTATTTGTTTATTCAAATTGTGACACAAAATCATATCACTGTTTAAAAACTTGTGACACAATCGATTAAACAATTCCAAAAACAAAAATTGTCACGATAAAGAATTACAATTGAAAATGAAAGAAATGGAGTTCACTATTTTTAAATTCTTAGTAGAGGAAGCAGGCTGGCTTAGCCCCGTGGCGTGCGTACTTAAATACGTCCACGAAGATTGATCATCTTGTATCTTGTTACAATCGAACCAATATAAACCGGCCAGCACAAACAACAAATCGTGAAGGAGCACGAAGCGTCAATGAGCTCAACGCCAGTGAACGCGAGCGGATAGCGAGATGCAAGAATGATGAAATAGATGGTGGGGAAGTTCATGACAGTGAGAACACTCAAGATTGCCAACAAGATGTGGACAATTGCATGATTTGTCTTGACGTCGATGAGTGGAAAGATGGAGCTGATCAGATAACCAACGTGCGGATCATCTCCAAATGCCGAGGAGTGAATGAGCATCGCAGGATCCAAAAGTGGATTCCCAGTGTAGTTTCCAGACATTTCTGTAGAAAATATCAGGTGCGCGTGTTAAGGATTGATTGCAAAGTATGAATGAGTTCTGCATTCATCTACTGGAGCTCTAATTACTTAGTTTAGTAACAATAAGTTGTTGTGTCACGTGTTATAAAAGTCACAACATGAATTGTCACTAAATCTCCATTTTGGTCACAATAGCTTTTTCATCGTCACTCTTTGCATTTTTTTTCCACCCGTCCTTTGGCATGACACAAACATAGCATGGCCAGAAGAAAACACTAAAAAGAGCACTGAGAATCATATTCACAGCATCGTCAGACGTAAATTCAATTGGGTTTTGCGCACCGAGAACTAGAAAATATGGCCAACCAAATAGAAATGCAAGGACAAAGCTCATCGTTCGATAAAGACAATCTGAATCATTTGAACCGGCAGGGCGCAATGGAAACATACAAACAATGATGACCATTGCTATAACAATGACAACGAGGAATGCAATGCCAATTTCTGAATATTCACCCGAGTCACCATCATAATAAATATTGTCCATTGTTGTTTCTGTTTCAATGAAAACGTGAGCCTACGTCAGATTCAATCAATGATCCAAATCACACACGCTTACAATTTGATGGTATTATATTATATATATTGGATCATTTTCCACAGAGACGAAGAGAACAGAAACAGGTATCCAACATGCGACACCGTCCCGAAGTACGTCTCTTCAAGTTCCTCAAGGAAGCCGAACTCCAAATTATCAAAGGCCTCATCGAGGAGCTTTTGAACAAAACAATCGACGCCCTCTTCCGAATATTCAATGCAATCTACATCCACCAAGACCAGGTAAATGTCAAGATTTTTTTTGACACCATGAAATTCATTTGCAATGATGACTCTTGTCGATTTGATGAACTCCGAAAAATTCTCTTCAATTTTGCAAATTATAACTACACTAACAGAAACGACAAAGCATTACTTATCGCGCAACGAAATCTAAGAGACCACTTTGCACAAGTCATGAAAGGCCTGAATAAGGTACCCNAAAGTCAACGCGGAAACCATTGCAAAATCCAGTTAGCTCACCACAGTAGTCTCGGCACGCATCCAATTTCAAAGTATCTAGCGCGGTGGAAAGTCTATACGAGTCCCCATCTTCAACCTCTGACAAATTCACGCTCGATCGGAAACTAGCCTCGATTGGTTCGTTGCCCGAGGCACCACCACAGTCAGAACCACCGCTATATAAAAATGGAGACGATGGATCCAGGTAAGGATTGCTCACACCATCCATCGTCACACAAGTCATGCTCTTTCCATCACCGTACAAGGCTGCGCCCGTTTCTCGGTCCTGTCGGAATAGTGTGACGGTCGCATCGTCCGTGCCCACGAATTGCGAGGCATCTACCGTACGATAAAGAACCTGATCATTGAAGGCAATGTCGCTCAGGATCAGAAAATCACATTGCTGATACAGTGCACTATCGCCACGCGTAATGTACTCCACACCTGCGCACCAACTCCTCTCTTGGCAACACAGCGTCGAACAAATGTCAAACACATCGGTATTGCCCGAGGGAACACTCAAACTATAGACAATGTCGTCCCTAACAGAACCGACACAGTTTCCCGAACGCACGTCCTTGAGGTCTGAGCGGCAAGTGCCAATCATGAATTGCGCAACGTCTTCATCACGCGACACATCCAGCGTCAAACGATAGGGAACAATGTCATCCGAACCGCACTGCACCAAGGACGACACCGAAGATGTACAATCCAATGCGGAGAGATTCAAGCTATCCGTCGGCACAGTGAGAATACCGTTGTAAATGTTCTCATCCGTCAATAGCTCGCATCTGTTTTCACCTGAAATATAATTTGCACCCAAACAGAAATCAGAATTCAAACGACACATTGACCGACACTTCATCGCATCCCACTCGTACATGTGCGTTGATTCAAGAACCACACGCACACCCGAGACGAACGGACTTGTCGCGTACGTACCCGCATCGCAAGAACAAACATCACTTGGGATACTGCTGCTATCGCCTGAACATCCAAACAATAGCATGTCGAGGCTTCCGTCAAGTGCAAGGCCAAAGGACTCATGTGCACTGTTCCGCAAATGAACACGGAAGCGATTTGCGGACGCGCCGTTGTTTTCCAGCGTAACAGGTTCATAGCCACCCAAAATATCCGTGTCATACGACTTAATGCCTAACAAACTCCGCACGAGATTCAAACTTAAGACAGCGAAATAACCATCCCGCACACTGAAACTTCTCTTTAAACCATTGTAGAGGTACGATGCATTATCTAAATTAGCAATGGCATTTCCACGAGAAAAATTACCCATATTGGTCATCACACCACACTTGGCATGCCCACCTTCCAGAGCGCTTGCATTTCCATATTCAACTACGAGAGCACAAACATCCTCGTGCATTGGATAGAACACACGGTGACACGATTCAACACAGTCCACCCAAACATCCCAATCTTGGCCATCCATCACACCGTCAAACTCTAGCCACGTCACAGTACCATCAAACCCATAAGCATCTGCAAGGGAAACATACGGGAGCAACCTATACTCGTCCGAAACACCTCCGAAAGGGTAATCCTCACGGGCAACGTTCGACAACCAATTGCTCGACCGAGATTTCACCAAGGAGAAATAAGACGCCTCTTGCGTCGACCCACGGGTAATTCCGAGGGAGACACGCAAACTATTTTCCATTTGCAACCCAATATACGGATGCGACGCGTCAGCGAGACCCAAGTTGAACCAGCCTCGCGTCATCGAAAGCGGCTCGTACACGATGTCATCGTAATAATCCAAAACACCGTCGTCGTACTCTAAGGCAACCTCTTGCACGAATGCAAATGGGGACATTGAGGTGTTTACCAACCGAGACGGCGACATCGAGAAGAGATTGTCATACGAAATCAACAAACGACAATTTTCAAAGTCTCCATTTGTGTTCACAGTCACACTTACACCAACACAGTACCATTGGGACTCACAAAGCACGCGACAAAGACGGTCACTCGACACCAACGAAGCGTTGATCACCTGCGTACGAACTGCGAAATGGGTCACATTGTCCAGGTCATCAATGCTATAATCCTGCCAAGAAAGCGAACGCGATAAATCCCCTAATCTTGAGATAACGTCCACACTACTCGACCGCAATGAAGTCCACGAAGGAGACGCAATACTACAATTGACCAGCAATAAACAAATATAAATTGCTAACAAATAAGAGGACGATGATGATACAAGGAAAGCCATCAATTTGTTTTTTTTGGCAAAACGCACGCAATAAACATATATACACTTACAACAAGAACATTCGAATTAAACATATACAATATGATAAACTCTGTTTTTTATGTTTTGCTATCATACGCTGCAGTCGCGAATGCAGATGTTTCCATCAATGAAGTCAATCAATTTCTGGGACTCTCACCAGCACCCGCCGCCCTAAACTTGATCACAGACGATGAATTTCTGCGAGACGACCCTCAAGACGCATTCAAACCGACCAAATGGACCATGACAGAGGATCAGAAATTCATTATCAAAACCACCAAACACGAGGAATTTGTTTGCACTGAAGATAGTTCTTACCTTGGAGTTACACCCGACGGTTATGGTTTCACCACGATTACTGTGGCGGAAAAAAGTGGAGATGAATATACGCACCGAGGTATTTTCAATCCACTCAAGGTCTCCTCCTCCATGAGAAACAACAAATTCGGAGATCAAACAGCTATTGTAGCCGACCGTTTCATCGTCACAACATCGGACGGCATTTTCACACAGAAAGAAAATAATGCTGCAATCGTTATTTTCGACTTGGACGACCCATTGCACATTGCGAACGTGAATGATCATTTCTCACAGCTCTTTGACGCAACACAAAAGCTCGCCGACGGACAACACATGTTCTTCTTCCATAGTACGGACGAAACAAACAGTACGTTAAAAATCAATGAAGTTGGACAAGACTTCTTCATTGCAAACAACAGGAAGTTTGCCCTTGATACACAAACCAATCTTTTCGAACCTCTACCAGAGGAATACACACGAGATAATATGAATGTTTCCATTCATACCACAGCTGTACGCAATGATGCTATCACTGGATTCAATAAGAAATTTTATGCACAAGCCCACAGGAAACCATTCATGAATGGAAGGTACGCGTTCAACATCGGATACGATTTAAATCTTATTGTCACTGACATGACGACAATGGAACAGAGAGAGGTGGTCTTCGATAACGGTGTGTGCAGTGTCTACTCTACAACGAACTATTTGTTTGTGTCCGTTGCTTTTTACAGCAATGTACATCTTACCAATAGGCAACCTGACATTTTTCCACGCATTTACCGTTTCGACGCAGCAACATTTAATTTCAATGCAATCGGTCTATCCTCCTTTCTCGAGAATTACGCAACCGATGTGACCTTTGACCTATTGCAGTTCAAATATGCCTATGAAGTCAGTGCAAACTATTCCATTGATTTTCAATACGATGGAGGAGAGTCTTACGTTGAGTGCGAAATGGTCATCGATCACGACGAAACGACAAACGCAACCATTATTTACAGTGAACTTGGTCAGTACATTAAAACATCATATCTTGAATCACTCATTGGATATACACCCGAACATGGCGAAAGGTTTCCAAAGGACATGTTTCAATTTACACAAGCACCCACCCAATCACCTACGAGTGCACCAACGGACGTACCTACGGATGCTCCTACGAGTGCACCAACGGACGTACCTACGAATGCACCTACGGACGTACCTACGGACGTACCCACGGACGCACCTACACCATTGACAACATCGAGTCCAACAAATGCACCTACAGATGCCCCAACCGACGCACCCACACCATTGACAACATCTAGTCCAACAACGACACCAACAGATGCACCTACAACAAATTCACCTACAAATGCACCGACAAATTCACCTACAGATGCACCAACGAATTCACCTACAGATGCACCAACGAATTCACCTACAGATGCACCAACGAATTCACCTACAGATGCACCTACAACTGGCGCGCGACGCCTCGTCGATGCAGGCAATTACTCACCCACATACATGGGCGCATATATGGTGTACAATGGTGCCATGTACGAAATCGAAACGAGCTTCTTCCCAGATCCCGAAAATGAAACTCNAAAGTCAGCCATTAACATAGACGCCCGTATTAAATTCCCAAAGCAGCGTGCGTCCAGACACTTTACAAAACGAGGATCCTTCAACACAGCAACGAAAGTCTCCGTGCAGCCTTTCATCACGAGCTGATGAGCAATCATCCCTTCGTTTATAGACGGGTCGAAACGTCTATCCTCAAGGAGAACGCGCACCGTTTCCGCGGGGTTGCGACCTGAGGCAGCGGACATGAAAAGCTCCATGATGTCCCAGTTATCCAGCGGGAACGGTACCGCTAACACACGTTTGGCAATTTGACGATGTCCCATTTGAAGTGCACAAGACAGGCAATTCATTAATACAACTGCAGGCGCCTCAAGAAGAGGTATTATCGTATCGACAACGAAGAACACACCATATCTACAGGCATCCTGCACGCCAACTGTAAATGCCTTCTCCAAAAGTCCACGTTTAAAAAACTCATGGAACAGCTTGCGCTGACGATGCAACACAAGCGACTTCATCAGAGTTAATTGCACACATTCCCGCAAAGCAAGACCTTCGCATTTCACAAGCAAACACAGCACGTGAACATCGAAACGAGAAACGGCCAGTTCCACGATGCGCATCGCACACTCAAGCTGCGCAGAGGCAGTTTTCAATAAGCCAAACAGGACGCGAAATATTTCAAACTCGCATCTGTCAATGGCGAAAGCATGATAGTTGTATGAACCATCACAAGTAATGTCCACGCCCTCCGAAGAAGCGTATTTCTCTACGTCTTGGGCGTTGCCACTCTCGATGAAAGCTTGCATGTTCATTTTGTCCATGAGAGACACGGAATGAACCATTATGGCACCCTTCTTGCTTTGATATGGGTTTGAATTCTCTCAATCACCGAGATTCTGATTTGTTTTTGATTCGAGGATTGATTTGCAACAGCTTTGGTGCCGTGCCAGCACGTGCCTGCTAGCCCCGATCTAATTGGAAGTTTTGCACACAATATGTGACATCATTTTTAAAAATAAAACATATAACACTTATTTACACTAAGTAGAGAATGTTTAATCGTATTCACACACCCGACTTGTGTCATGTCCTATTTTTCAATACAGAAAGTATTGATTGCCATTGCATTTCTCCATAGACTATGCAGTGCGGAGAGGGATTTGCAAATGCAAACAGGCACGTACTCACGATGGAGCACACGGAATGCAAAAGGCGTCGTTGTGCCTTATACTTTCATGACCAACAATTTCACGGAATCAGAAGCAACCCTTATCAACACCTACATTGAAGAAATGCAAGAACAACTTCGATACATTACGTTCATTGAGCGAACAAATGAAGATGATTACATTCTTTTTCAGAACGGAGACGGTTGTCAGTCTTGGGTTGGACGCGTTGGTGGCGCACAAGAAATTATCCTCAACAATTTAGGGTGCATTTACAGAAATTCAGTCAAGCACGAGATCCTACATGCACTCGGATTTTACCACGAACAAAGCCGCAAGGACAGAGACAATTTTGTCACAATTCATGAGGAAAACATTCGTAGCGGAGCGGAGTCCAATTTTGCAATCGCACAGGAAGACATGTATACGCTTGGGACAGGATATGACCTCAACTCGGTGATGCACTACAAGCGGACAGAATTTAGCATTGACCCAGAAAATCTTTATACCATAACTGCAATCGGAGACCCAGATCGAGTTCTTGGCAATTATGATATTGCACAAAGTGATATTAGAAGGTTTCAACTATTTTATCGTTGCGACGACGGACCTCGAAATGATACTCAATTCTGCGACGAAAACTGCCCCTGTCCAATTTACGAATATCCTTGCTATGAAGATAGCCACTGTGTTGAAAATCTATCGTGCAACACGACCAACCATACTTGCACGGATGGTCCGGTACCCCCGACGCCTTTTTTCACAAGACAACCAACAATGATTAACGAAACCTATGCACCCACCACGAACGCACCGACATCGAGCCCAACACAATACCCAACCTATGAGTACTTATCAGGGGACGACGATGATGACAACTCTTTCGAAGCGATTTTGCAGAAAGTATTCGATTTTTTCACCAATGCGAAAATAAACAACGTGAATGGTGTATTGGTTCTCATCGTCATAATCGTCGTCTCACTCATTATTATTAGCTTGGTAACGTCATAACAACATAAATGCATACTTTTCAATTCGTTTTATTCACAGAGAGTGTTTGGTAATAGTTGATCATCATCTTCCGTCGTAATGTATTCCAATTTCACTTCTTTTTGATTTCCGGAATTGTTTGTTGCAGATGAAGAAATTGAAGGAGGATTGGGTGGCACTTCGTGCTTTATATTTTCATCGATAAAAACGTCAAGCGCAGATCTTTTCCTTCGTTTTTTCTGAAGCTTATCGACCACCTGTTCCGCCTTTACCAAACGTTTGCGGTCAGGATTCAGTGCTGCATTCTCTGCTAACGTGAACGAATCCATATAACCGTCATCAATGAGCTTGTTTGGCTGGCACAAAATCAGATCTCGCGGCAAACCAATGTTAATACAGATCCACGCAATGTCAAAGCTTGAAATCGAACTGTTTTCCCGACTTAGCAGCGTTGCTTTCATTGGCAACCGCGTATTGGGATCCAGGAAACGACAACGCGAAACATGACAGACTTGTTGAACCATACGCCCGTTGCAGAATTTGTGGAAATACTTTGTGAATAATGTCCCTGCTGGCAACAATAAAGAAAGACGATTGATTCCCAAGTGTGCGATATGGGCCAAGACTTCTTTTTTGATACTATAAGGCGGGTTTGAGACAAGAACGAGTCGTTTGCCCTTACTCGGAACAGGCACGCTTGACCGAAAAAAATCCAAACTACCGACGTTGTTTGAGACCTCAAAACCCCGTTGCCGCATGTACGCAGTGCTATGTCCAGTACCTGGGAATGGCTCCCAAAGATAATCCCTCGATGGTTGCAAGTGCCGAAGGATCATGTCCAAGACATTTCGGGGCGTCTCGTACCGATCATTTTCCTGTCCCGTCCCTTGAAGCGTCTCGCTAAAGTTTGCCATTATTTTTTATTTCGATTGCTCGTTGATTTTGTTTACTGTGATCATATATAGCATCGCAATTCCTTACTAAACCATTCACCGAACATTAGGTAGGCTTGCTTGGGATCATCGAATAAGCAAAGTGAATGCATGGGCATCGTTGCCATGTTCTCTTTGAGGAAATGCAACAAAACGCTCTCGAGGAATTCGTAGGTCGTATAGAACGCCCAGTCTGTGTCGCGCGTGAAATGCGAAAATCGAAGGAAGACATTCTCACGAAGCCTTCTCGCAATCTCATGATCATGCATACACAGCACAAGCGCAACACGAAACGCCATTGCACAAACCCTAGGTGTAATGATACGACGCAACGTGTTATCGTGTACATCCAAACTTGTTGAGAAAAACTTCATCATGTTCTCTCGAAAGAGATTCCCAAGTTCATACCAGTCATAGTAATCTGCTATGCGACGCTTTAATGTAGAGAGAATCGTTTCATCATCAACTACATTCGACACAATGATCTCCAGCTGCTGCTTGGCGTCGAATTCAATCAGCTCTTCCACACGCACAAGCTCACCAACATCGTCTTCGTCAGCAACTGCCATCATGCCCCGCAAAAGATGAATTTCACTTGAGTTCATGCTGTGCTTTTTGGTTTTGCTTGCAGACGTGCTTCGCTAGCATAGCACAACTCAATCATGATCGATAACTTTATTGTGACACATTTTAAATTTATTTATTTTTTTGATGCGATGATATACAATTTGCTCATTCAACCAGATGCAATTACACCATTTTCGAGAATTACAAGAACGCTAATGCTATCAGCGAGCTCGCTCCAGAACCTATCACTATTGTATGTGACCATTCCAGAGTAATATTGAAAGTTCTGTTGAATGAATCCATCAAGGATTGAAAATAGCAATCGAGAAGCAATCACCTCATCTTCTTCCACAGGTTCCACCCTTGCGAGAATGGTCTGAATGATCGACAGACGAATCGTGTTGTTATGCCCAGCAATCTCATACACTGCAATCAGAACACTGCGGATAAGATTTGGGTCCATTAGCCAACAAACCAATTGCATCACAGGTGGACATTTACCATCGATATTCACATGCGCATTATACACATCATTCAACGTCTTCGACGTCAGATAGCACCTGATTGAGCTAAGGACGCTATCGAGGAAGTCGAAATACAGCTGATCGACGATTTCTACTTCCATGTCATCTGTGAAAGTGGAAGCGCTAGTATCGTCAACACCAGCGTGCTGATTTATAAGTTCGACCGAAGTTTCGTGCACCGCTTGGCTTGCACGCTCTTGTCCATTGTATTGACACATCCTCAGACTTGATTTGTCTTGATTCTCGTTTCGGAACTGCTTTCCATTCACCATGTGCGACGAAGATTTTGCTCACTCCAAGTAACTTAACTTCTGGGAAGCTTTTTTTCCGATTTCACAATCAATGAACAACTTTACTGGTCTTGTGACATTTACACTTGTCAAGTGGTAACAACATGTCACAAAAAACAAACTTCGCATTCGAAATGAGTTCTCGCTGCACCCAGCAAAATCGAAACGAGTACAGTATCAGTATGGACGAAACATTTGATTGCGATACGCTCTCGATGGCATTCTCCCAATTTAACTCATTTTGCAATGATAACGAACTCATTCGAACAACTCTCGATGAATTAATTGCTATTGTCAACAAACATTCGAATTTACCTATGCTCACGCGACATGACGTTCTCAGCACGATTTGCTCATTCGATAAGATAATTGATGGCCTGAAATGCGCGTTGCAAAATATATTCAAAATGGAGACATCCCTTCGCGAAGACTACCATAAATACCTTGGGCAAAATGTATATAAAATGGACCACGCATGCGCATTTGGATTCATAGTCCGTTTCTTTTCCAAATTCTTGGACAGCGTTGATCAAGATACTGGCCTATCTTTCACACTATCCACTACAATCGGCCCTATTTGGAACATTTTTGCAAGTATTTTGCGTCGACAAATTGCAGCAGAACTTCAACGTGGGAAACATAATGCAAAAATCAAAGTATCAAGCAGTGGAGAGAGAGTTGATACTGCTCGATGCAAAATTGAGCACGTTTAGAACTAAAGCAATAGAAGATTTAGTCAAAGATATTCGAGAAAAAATGTATGTTATTCTACACGTAAAGAACAATGTAATTCAATTCCCACCCGATATAGCACCAGGAATATTTGCTTTTCAAAAAACAATTCAAGAATTGCCAGATGAAGCCTTTTCGCCCTATCTTTTCATGGATTATCGACACTATGATGAGTTATACTTGCATGATTTCGTCAAAACCTTGCAAGACAATGACATCAACTTCAATGGGATGAAAAATTTGGTCGTTGACAGAGTACAGCGAGCTAATTCGAATGAAAACCGACAACACAATTAAGACACGCTTTCTTTAATCTTCTAAGCAACTCAACATCTCAATGTCTTCTTCGGTCAACGAAATTGTCCTCTTCTTGTTATCATCATCTATTTCTGTATCGTAGCCGTTTTCAAGAAATGATTCCTCCTGAATTGGTTGCAAATCACCGAATTGGTCCATTCTGCCATAGCCTGTTTCCGACCCAAGCAAAGGAATGTTCAAGTCTCGACCAGCATCTGAACTCGAAATGGAAGCAGCTGATGGATTCGCTTCGGGAAAATACCACACAACACCATCAACACCAGCATCACGCACGCGTTCACTCTCCTTCACCGCGACCGCACCATTTGCCTTTTTGAAATTATCCTTCAAAGGACTTCTTTGCACATCCTGATAAATGTCTTGCAGAATGGCGATGATCTGATCAGCAATCCCCGTCATCGTACTTCTCAGTTCTCCCGTTTCGGTTTTGGGTTTGCTCACCAGCAGCCACATGCTTTTCTTTGTGCATTTTGTATGGACTTGTTACAACAATGCAAATATGAAAATGATTCAATGCAGTCACAAGCATGCTGCAACGCGAAGAACAGTTTCACCAGAGTGAATGATGAACATCCATGAGAACATCCACAAGAACATCCACGAGAACATCCACAAGAACATCCACGAGAACATCCATAAGAACGTCCACGAGAACATCCATAAGAACGTCCACGAGAGCACTCACCATTACTAGTTCATTTTAATCGTCAATATAATTTGTTGCTCAATTCAATTATTAATTGATTCAAATTTCGGGTGGGTAAAAATTGCTTCAAGTAA
>BGKB01000385.1:0-16267 GCA_003116975.1 Aurantiochytrium sp. KH105 | reverse complement strand
CTTGCAAGAGCTCAAGCTAACCTAGGATGGATGGGCACGCCAGGCGACTCGAAACAGCCTCGTCCGCGAGCTAGCCCGGCCTGGCATGCTTGGCACACCTAATGATTGCGACTCATCGAGGCTGCTCGGCATTAGAGTCGAAAAGCGCAACCCTGCACGATATGCTCAAGCTGGTGCTGGCATGAACAAGATCATCAAGGCGGGCTCGTCATCGTGGCAAAAATAAGCGTGTACTGGGATGGCCGTGAGCGATGTTGAAAGCAAAGAATGCTGAGAATGCTGCTGCAAATGGCGAATAATTATTTTTTTGCAGTGGTCCTCTTGCGAAGATCGAAGTGAGGTCCCAGCCTTCTTCACGTCTGGCCTTGAAAAGTCTCGTGCTGCCTCAGACCAAATGCTTACGCTTTAGAAAATGGCAAGAGCTAAGTTGGCGCTGTGTCCATCGCGCCAGTTCGTGCCGGCTTCTTTTGCCCGACATTTTGTCAGCGCATCGCAAGAATGACAGCAAGCACCAGGAGAGAACAGGATCACGTGATGTGTACGCACGTATTGCGTGACACCAGGGTCAAACAGGTGTCGTAATCTGGGCCTGAAACGCCTCTTCAAGCTAAAGTGTCGGGGCAATCATCAGTATGGGAAATGATACGCAGATCTTCGAAACCAGTCAGTCAGCAATCAAGACCAGAAAGTCCCGGCCATCTCTCATTTCCGATCTGACCTTGGCCATATGACCACGAGTCAGCCTCAAGCTACCTTCTCTGCTACCGTATTGTCTCTGAGATCATCGTTGCGAGCTTCTTCGACAAGCTTGCCAATGCTACTTCAGCTCGCAAACGCGGCGGCGCAACTTCAGCCTCGCTCAAGTCCACGACCAGCACCCGTGCTCGTCGTGCCGTCTTCTTGGGTCGGTTATCGCATATTACACGCCTCAACGCAGCAGGCCGGCCAGCCGGCAAGACCCAAACTCGCGCATGCGTACGCACATAGATATTCAGGTCAAGAAAATTCAAGTTTTTGGCAAGGTTGGTGGCGACCGTGTCTCGAATCGACGACCATGTCCGCTCTACACGCGAGATTATCTGACAGACCCGCAAAGAGACTTTCAGAAGATGCCTCTGGCCTGCTGAGCTGAGGAATGCCAGGATGGAGCGATCAAGATTACAGGCGACCAAGTAGCTCTCACGACGCCGGCGGCAGCACGCATGGAGCGCTCGGTGTCCACGTTCGTGAGCCAGTGAGCCATTGGCAACGACACATTGTCCAAGCACACACCCCAGCCAAGTCTCCTCGCAGGACTTCGATGCCCTTCGGCCTCTTGCTCGTCACCTGACACAGCAACAGCACAGCCTGTTTCGCCGAACGATGTCATTTCCACGGGTCGAGATTCTTTCGCGTGCACGAGGCACAGCAGCAAGCGACGACTTTGACGACACGGCGCCTACAGTCTAGCCTCTAGTGCCAGCGATCGTGGCCGCATGAACTTATGGATCGATGCCCCGCGTTGCCCCTCAAGGCAGCATCGAAAAAGCGATTGGCGCTAGCAGCCGCGATTCTTAAAAACAATCGACTTTGCTGTAGCCAATTTGAACGTGAGCTCAATGCAAGACCACCACGCACACGAGTAAGCCATTGCCTATTACATGCACGCTGCGCCATTCGAGTCTTCTTTGATCGCAAGCGCCCGCGAGGGCACCTGGACGCTGCGGCAGCCTTTTCTTCGCCTTCCTCGTTGCTGCGCAAGAGGCCGAGACGCCGGACAGCGCAAGACGGTCTTTTTGACTCGCACGTCTCCACTGCAGCTCACCATACTCAGCCTCCCCGCTAATCTCCGGGCTCGCTCGCTCGCGCTGCCGGCACCCGCGCCTGGAGACGACGCCTTCGCGCCTTCGCTCGTCGTTTGCATCATTGTTGGATCAATCCAACTCCAAGCCGCTCCGTGCGCCAAAGCGCCGCGGCGAGACCTGCCACGGACGCGCGCCTGCCTACGCACATCGGGCTCTCAACACCACCTGGCGGGCTCACGCGCTGCCTGGGCGCGCCCCTCGCCTCTCCGCGGCGCCAGGCTTCGTCGTTTTGTCTTCGACGATGAGACAGAGAGGTCGAGACTGGCCGAGTCTTCGTTTTCGCCGATTGTGCCTGGCTGTTTGTTCATTTGCAAGACCAATGATCCACTATGCAACGCGCGGATAAAACACTCGGCAGATGTGGATGAGGGCACATAAACGAGCGCGCTGCGCGGCAAGCTAGCCACCGATGCCCAAGTCAGACGCGTCGCTCACGAGGCAGCCTGGCCTGGCCTGCTTGGCCAAAGATAAAAAAAAAAAATGAGTGCATGCTTGCCAGTGCTCGAAGAGACGTGCTCATCATCGCCGCAGCCGTCATCATGTTGATCCTTTGCAAGGAAAAAACAAAGTGCGTGCACTCAACAACAACGCACCTCTGATCTTGTCCCAGTCTCATCCAATGCTATCACAAAAGACTCTCCGTTGCCGCCGTCGCAGTCACCTCAAAGGCAGCCGCCCACTGCGACACTTCGCCGATCGAAAGTAAAAAAGGAGATGATGACTACCTCGCCGTCTTCGCTCTTCTATCTAACCACAACTTGGTTCTCACGCGACTTGCCCTTACAGAACCACTTTTCTTGTTATTTTCCGTATACTCGCTCTCTTCATCTCTCGAGCATCATCATCTTCGCCACGCCACGCGCGCAGGATCTTCGGGCGCCGGCCAGCAAGCTGCGAATGGCCCAGTATGGGCGCCAGCGCACGAATGGCGCCACCGAACCCGTCGCCTTAAGCCAAACGCATCCGCCAGCAGCACCCGTTGGCTGTCTTGCGCACGCACAGGCGCACGCGCGCGAGCCACATAGCTGGAGAGCGGTCGTGGGACAGACGTCAGCCCTCAGCGTTGGGGCCGTGCACGCAAGGCGGCATGGCCAGGGTAGCGGCAGCGGTCGGCAGAAACGCAAGTCCATCGACAAGCGATGTTCAAAAGAATGCAATACCTCGAGCATTTCTCAATACGACGCCTTCCTCAGTGCCATTCCAACAAAACCCCCTGTCTTCTCTGCGTCACTCTTCCCGGGAGAAATGCATGCGTGTTTATGAGAACGCATTCGCCACTGCAGTCCACATTCGATCATACCACGTGGGCAACTCCTCATCTCATTCGCACTGAGCAGAAAAGTCACGTAGGGCCGGGTTAGTAGTGTGATAGGGGACTGCACGCGAAGTCCCGGTATTGAATGTTTTTTTGCATTATTTTTTTTTGGGACAGAATTGCGTTTTGCTGTCCCGCCGAGCTTGGGCTGTAAAACTTGGAGAAGCAAATTGTAGCTTGCAAGCCGAGCACTCAGGCTTTTAGATGGCCTGTGCGAGTCCTCGCACGATGATGAGGAGTTGCGATACCTTGCATTGCAAAAAGTACTATTTTTCAAAGCTAGAGCTGAGATTACGTGCGGATGACCAAACTGGGTGCGGTAGTATTTTGACAAACCAAACGTAAGTCTGAGCGGCGAAAATTGTTGCGAGTGAGCGAACTTGCTGCAGATTACGACAAAGGTCGAATATTCTCGAGTNTTGAATGTTTTTTTGCATTATTTTTTTTTGGACAGAATTGCGTTTTGCTGTCCCGCCGAGCTTGGGCTGTAAAACTTGGAGAGTCAAATTGTAGCTTGCAAGCCGAGCACTCAGGCTTTAAGATGGCCTGTGCGAGTCCTCGCACGATGATGAGGAGTTGCGATACCTTGCATTGCTAAAGTACTCTATTTTAAAGCCAGAGCTGAGATTACGTGCGGATGACCAAACTGGGTGCGGTAGTATTTTGACAAACCAAACGTAAGTCTGAGCGGCGAAAGTTGTTGCGAATAAGCGAACTTGCTGCAGATTACGACAAAGGTCAAATATTTTCGAGTTCGCGTATCTGCTTAAAGCTCGGGCTCGCTGCTGACAGACTTGGTCAGACTTTGCCTATCGCCACGACCTATGTCATCAAGCTGCTTTCGTGCGTGCACACATACTATGGCTTCCCTCTTAGTGAGGCAACGAACACGTCGGAAGTGACGTGGAAAAGAGGATGCCCATTCACTGCAGCCGCGCCATGACGAACCGTGCGGCGCACGCGCGCGTTCTCGGGACACACGCCAACGATTCACCTTTTCAACAAGTGACCCACGCGTCGCACGCCGCACGCGAACAGCTGAAAGCGCACGTACCTTCAGTTGCGCTGGGTTCCTTTTCCTCACTGCCCTGTAAAACGAACTTCTTGCACTCACTGTCACGTGCTTTGCATGCGCGACGTATTCCGCGCAACACAAATCGTGAGCGCAACGCAAATTACCAGCGCAACGCAAATTACAAGCGCAACGTAATTGCGAGCTACTTCGCAAAGTTGGCATCAGCCAGAGAGGTGAAACCTCGGCCTTGAACAAATGATCTCTCCGCTTTGCGGTCCTGCGCAGGAGCCCAACGTTTTCCATCACCATCGACCTCTGGGGGCCCACTGCGACGCGAAAGCCCCAGCAGCGGATCGGTGGAAGCGCGCGTCGTCAAACCAAAGAGCGCCCTCCCTTTCTTCTTTCCTTGACACTGCTAAAGAGCAGCTCGACAAGACGGTCTCATCGCCCATCCCCGGCGGCGGAGACCACTTCGTCGCGCGCTCCATCTAGCCCTGGAAGGGACGAAGCGAGGTCTGTTCGCGGCGCACCTGCAGCTGTAGCGTTTTACTCCATGCGCGCGTCGGCGTCACCAGCGCCGCGCCTGCCAGTCGTCCCTGCTCATCAGACGCGTCTGCCACGCGCCCCTCGTTGCCCGTCTGGCCTTTCCCGCTTCTTCCGCAGTCGCGCCCAGCTGGGCAGATCTCTGAGAACGCTTCGGATAATATCCGGCATCCACGGAGAAACTCAGGTCTGCGCAGGTGTAATGAGAATGTGGAGCCTCGTTTACCCGACCGATGAGAAAGTTTCCCCGGTCGATCCTCGCGAGAGCGCGATGCGAGCAGAACGCGATCGATCACACGTTGGCGGGCTCGGCTCCAGGCAAACGCGCGCGCGCTCGTACGCGCTCGTACGTGCGTGTGGCGCCCCCTCCTGCGCTCACTTCGCTGCGCGCCCTTCTTGCCTACCCTCGACCCGCGCGACGTACCGGGCGATCGGCTAACGAGCTGAATTTTAGACGGTCGTTGTCTTCGCCTGTCTGCCTGCTGCGCGCTTGCGACACCAAGCGCAAGACGCTCGTAGAGAATCCGCGCTAAACGAACAACGCATCCGTCTTGCCCTCGTGCACGTGGCGCCAACTTTCTCTGGCTGCCGCGCCGGTGCGGTCTTGGCTCCTTTCGCTCGTCGCTTGACAACGTCCTCGCTCTCGTGGCCAGATTCACGTCATCTTGGAGAAAGACGTGTCGACGTTGTATCAGCTGCAAGCGTATACTGGTCCCTGCAGAGCATCAATCTGAAGTTGTGCTCTTCGTGAAGAGGCCGCGTAAGAAGCTACAAGTTGCAACGAGGTAGAAATGATGAGATTCCGTGGCGATGGTGCACTCCAAAAAGCAGTTGAGGCGATCAAAAACGGTGCGACAGAAGTCGAGTACGTAAATGACAAATTCTGAGACCTCCCAAAACAAGAGCTGACCACAACTCACGTACGCACGCACGCATGGGATGCAACGGAATGCAACCCTCGGCGCGATTTCGTTCATCTTGGCGTCTCATCTTATGACGCGCGCAGGCTTAAGAGCAACAATATCGGCGCAGAGGGCGCTACGGCGCTGGCGAACGCACTCGTAAAGAACGAGTCGCTGCAGTCGCTACAGTAAGTCATTGCGACAAAGTGAAAGTGGGGCCAGAAGCCCAAGAAGCAACAAGAGCTGACCAAATCTAACGCATGCACGCACCCATGCGTGATGCGACGGAATGCAACCCTTGGCGCGATTTTGTTCATCTTGGCGTCTCATACTATGACGAGCGCAGTCTTCAGGAGAACGAGATCGGCGCAGAGGGCGCTACGGCGCTGGCGAACGCGCTCGCCAAGAACAAGACGCTGCAGACGCTAGAGTAAGTCATTGCGACAAAGTAAAAGTGGGGCCAGAAGCCCAAGAAGCCACAAGAGCTGACCAAATCTAACGCATGCACGCACCCATGCGTGATGTGACGGAATGCAACCCTTGGCGCGATTTCGTTCATCTTGGCGTCTCATCTTATGACGCGCGCAGGCTTAAGAGCAACAATATCGGCGCAGAGGGCGCTACGGCGCTGGCGAACGCACTCGTAAAGAACGAGTCGCTGCAGTCGCTACAGTAAGTCATTGCGACAAAGTGAAAGTGGGGCCAGAAGCCCAAGAAGCAACAAGAGCTGACCACAACTCACGTACGCTCGCACGCATGGGATGCGACGAAATGCAACCCTTGGGGCGATTTCGTTCATCTTGGCGTCTCATGTTATGATGAGCGCAGCCTTGCCCATGACCTTCTGGGTGCTGGCAACAATATCGGCGCAGAGGGCGCGACGGCGCTGGCGAACGCGCTCGCCAACAACAAGACGCTGCAAACGCTAACGTAAGTTCCAAAGATATGCTGTTAAAGTCTGCGCCATCTTTTTTCTGACAATCCCAAAACAGCATCGATCACGACAATCCTGCTCTCGAGGCCGCTCTCAAACGCAATCGGGCTTTGTACGAAAAGACTCTGACGCCTCTTATGCAAGCGTGCAAGGAGGGCAATGTTGCAAGGGCAAAGAAGCTCGTGGCGGACGGGGCGCAAATCGATGCGCGTGACAGCTTGGGCCTGACCCCAATGGTTCATGCTTGCACTGGCAGCGATAGGGAAAAGAATCTGATCCTAGCCAAGCTCCTTTTCGAGCACAGCGCAGGCCTCTCGAGCAAGACTCTCGGGATCAAAAAAGCATTTGCGCAAATTTCTTCCATTATCGCACGAAGCTGTCCGCCTTTCTTTCTTTCGTGGACTCGCTCCCTCTCGCAAATGCAGACACTAAGGCGGCGCGAAAGGTTGTTCTCGAGCTTTTCAAATCAGGCGTGCGCACAGTCAGGACGGCTCGTGGCCTTTCTTTCTCTCGTCTTTCGACGCTGGGAATTAGCGATGTAGACCAGCGTATTTCATTCGTAAAAGTCTTTGGTGTCAAGCCAGAGATGAGCGCACTCGAAGCGCTCGCCGCGCAAGCCTCGCTCGCCCGCAAGATGCGTGGCACGGACACCTTCGACCAATGTTCATCGCTGCAAGACGAAATTGCAAAAGCGATTATGCCTAAGAGTCCGATTGCTATTCTTGCAAAGTTCGATGCGCAGCAGGAGAATGCAAAGAAAAAGGCTGAAGAATTTGAGACACTTCAAGAGCAAGTTCGAGACGCACCGGAGCGAGCATTCGAACGGAATCAAGCTCGAGAGGAAGCTGTCCGTCTCATCGAAGAAGCTTTGGCGGACGGAAGTGAAGTCGAGCTCGAAACGCTCAGAAAGGAGTTTGATCCTGAGAACGTGCTTAACAACTTCCAAGAGCTCTGCTGCGCCTTGACTGGCGGCTACCCCACGCTCGACCTTCCAGAGGATGATGTGGTGACCCCTGAGCGCGTACGTGAAACTGCGCAAAAAGCCCACGGTGCCTTGAAGGCATGGATGGAGCAAGGTGACGCACGGCCTGCGTATGAGCGCACAATCGCCGCGATGGACAGTCTGGAAGAAGAAGCAGCAAGCAAAGGTATTTCTTCCATATTTACCACGTTTCTCATGCACCCAAAGAAAAGACGTGAGCTGGCGCCCAGCATTCTAGCTATCGAAGACGCTCTCGCAGAGGAACTTAATGTCCTGTGTGCTGCGGATGCGGATGCGGCGCAAGATTCTGTTCTCGAGGCAGTCAAACTCGCATGGGCAACTCTGACCGCGTTCTATGAGCGTTTTCTGGCATTTAGCATTATGCGCTTGAAATCCGCAGCAATGGAACTTGGGCAATTGCTCTCGCGTCTGAAGCCCGGTCTCTCGTCGCCGAGCACCGAAGACGTAAAGCGTCTTTTCAAGGACCTTCGAAGCAAGACCAGAAAGCGCAAGCGTCTTGCCCTTGATCTTGAGGAGGCCCGTGAGGTTGCTGCTGAAGGAACGGAAGAAGACCACGCGGAAGTCGTGCGTCTTGAGGGAGAGCTAAGTCAGATCGAGAGCGTCTATAAGCTTGACAGCGAGCTTCGCAGAAAGCGCGCACGCCTACTGCGCCATACGGAGGAGCATTATCCCGAGCTTCTCTCTGATCGAAAGTGGCTTAAGAGCATCGACGTGACTGATCCTGCCACTCAAAAATTATCTGAGCTAGGGCTTTTGCTCACAAACGCAAAACGCGAAGATTTCCAGGAACTTGCAGACCTTGCGCCGAGTTCTGGCAAATCTGTGCTTCAAGTCCGCGACTCAGACGGCCGCGTGTCCGTGTTAAAGTCTTTTCACCTTGCAAGGGAAGAGTGGAGCAGTCGTTTTTACCGCCAAGTCACAGCGCTTGCTCAACTCCAGTCGGCCTATATTGTGCGCATTCAGGGCGTGTTCATGCAGGATGCGCATCACGGCTGCATTTTAATGCCCTTTTACGAAGGCGGTGATCTTGCTACTTGGATCGTCGATAATCCTCATGCAGACTTGGGGACGCGCAGACGCATTGCTATCGGTCTTTTGAGCGGCCTGCACGATTTGCACTTGCGTGGCTTCGTTCACTGCGATGTCAAGCCAGAAAATGTCTTTCTCGCAAAGGGTCTGTCACCGGTGCTGGGCGACTTTGATGGCGTGCAATCGCACAATGTGACCATGACCCAACCTTTGCAGGCCACCATTAAATACATGGCGCCCGAGCTCCGCCACGGAAATGTCGACAAGGTTGAGCCTCCCGTGGATATGTTCTCTGTGGGCGTGGTGCTCGCGGATCTCTTCGAGGACGCAGAGATGTCCGACGCAACTCAATCGCTCATTTCGGATCTGCAATCCGCAGACCCAAGCCAGAGGCCGACTGCGCTCAAGGCTTTGCGGCACGATGCCTTTCAGGTCGATCCTGTGAAGGTCGCCTCGTGTACAATTTGCCTTGACAATTGCACCGTCAGTGAGGGCGTCTCTTGTGCCGATGGTCACTTCATGTGCAAAACTTGCCTTGGCGACTCGGTCCGCGCTGCTGCTGACCCCCAGGCCCATGTCAAAATTTCGCAGGATGGAAGCATGCGATGTGTCACGCCGGACTGTAATCTGCTCATCTCGGGTGCAACCATCAGTGCTGCTTTGCCAGACGAAGTGTTCGCAGCATTGCTCAAAATTTTGCGTGAGCACTTTGAGCGAGATGCTGCAGCTGAACAAGAGCGCCAAGTGCAACAACGCGTTCAAGCTGCGCTGCAAGACTATGGCGAGGAGTTTGAGGTCCGCAACCATCTCCGCATCATTCAGGCGGAGGTCCTGACGCTGTCCTGTCCGCGATGCAAGCAGGCCTTCGTCGACTTTGAAGGTTGCTGTGCATTAGAGTGCGCCGCTTGCCCGTGCCACTTCTGCGCATGGTGCTTTGAGGATACAGGCAACGACACTGATGCTTGTCATCGACACGTGGCAAGTTGCACGTCAAAGCCCAGGACGCAGACGGACCCGTTTTTTTCTAGTATGGACGTCGTGCAGAGGGCATGGGTCAAGCTTCGGGCTGATCGACTTCAATATTATCTTCGCCACAAAGTCGCGAATGAAGCCACACGCGACGCTGTTTACGAGAAGCTGACGCCGCTGCTGACGCCTGATATCGTGGGTTCGAATTTTATTCCCTAACTCTGAAATGTTTTGTTCCTGGTTACTACGTGAATGGAAGAAGCTTCACCACCTCTTTTCTCTATCAGCTGTGATTGATTGTCGTCTTGGAGAGATGCTCAGAGGAAAGCTTAAGGCCGACGACGCGGTGGTGATCGTCGACCTCGCCGACATCGGGTACGAGAATCGACAACGAGATCAGTTCTTGTGGATCGAAGCGTTCTCCGGCAGGGAGCATGACGCGGAGCTTATTTCGTGAGGCATTCCGTCGAGTAGGTTGTCGATGGCTTGCAAGACATTGTGCACGATTTGTACCGGTGCGTTGGGTCTCCGATCGAGAAAAAATGACACTGTCGAAGATGGCCTTATTGCGACGCTGCCGAATGATCTTGGTGAGATGAGAAGTGTCTCTTTTCTTTTGCCAATTGCGCGCTTCCATGTCACCCAAACGTGAGGCTCGATACACCTCTGACGAGATCCACGAGCGGACGATTGGCAAGGAGACTTTCCAGCAAAGACCTATGCGCGGAGGCAACGAGGTGCACGGCACGATCGCACGTGGTCGCGGTAGCCTCAACCTCGCGTGAGCGACCAATTTCGTCAATAACGCAGTCATCGCTTACAGCTTCGGGCGCGGATCCATTGGTGTTGCCGCCGAATTTGTTCGATGTGTCGACGACACAGACTGACGGCAAGGCGATGAGCCATGTCACAAATGAGCTTCGATTTGCCACTGCCGGGTTGGCCGACAATCAGGCTACTGTTTTCGCCGTCGAGAATGTCTTGGAGCCAATCATGACTCGTGTGACTCAAATCGTGACTCCATTCACTTCGCCTGCGACGTTCCAGGTTCTGCCTCATAAAACTCGGGCTTGGCTAGCTTGGCCTTTGCATAATCGTTTGCCCGTGTGCGGCCAGAAAGCAAAGTTCCGCAGCGCCAGACAGCTGTCCTTGAGCACAAAAACCTAGATCTCGGAAAAGGTGGTCCGCTCTCCTGCCTGGAAATTCGTCCCAGCATCCATTTACTACCTTGATGACAGTGCACCATTCCTCGTCCTCCAGAGACCCGCGCCGGCACGATGCAACGGGCCATTACATGCCACGCAGCGCCCTGTTGATGCGGCACTCGTGCTCGATTGTACGCTCGGACTCGGAGACATCGTCCGTCGGGTTATTGCAGTCGCTCGTACTCTTTGCTCCCCGTCATGGGCAGCAGACGTGGTCGGCGATGCCCTTCACGTACGGCTCACTCTTTCGAGATAACCCGAGTATAGCTCTGCTTGGAACTTTGGCGAGCGCTTGCATACTTCTCGCCTACCTCCTTATCTCTGGTGCCGAGTTCACGCCGATAAAGGAGAAGAGGGCATTATCGAGTCTTTGGGACTAGCAGGGGTTCCCCCTTTCATCAAGCGGGACGGCAAGCGCGTGGCGCAAGATTCGCAGAGAGAGAGAGCGACCGAGGACGCGGCGCGGGGGCCAGAGCGGCGGCGCGTGCGTGCGGATGAGGCTCGCGCGGCGGCTCGCCGACCGAGACCTGCGGAAACGGAAAGCGAGAGTCTGCGCGCAAAAATTGGCGGCCAAGTTCTCAACTGCGCTGACGGACGAACCCGC
Source organism: Aurantiochytrium sp. KH105 (assembly GCA_003116975.1). Lineage (NCBI taxonomy): Eukaryota > Bigyra > Thraustochytrida > Thraustochytriidae > Aurantiochytrium > Aurantiochytrium sp. KH105. Next base: position 4,904 of record BGKB01000385.1, on the reverse strand, counting down.
TTCTTTCGAGCCAGCGTCGCGTCCGTTGGGCCGAGCACGCGAGCCAGCATGACCAGCGCGGACGGGCATGAGGCTGCGGAAAGAGAGCTCGTTCTTCATCGACCAGCGAAACAAGTCCCACATTCGCGCCAGCGCCAAAAGCGGCAAGGACGCGGGCTTCAAGTTTCCCGCAAGCTGGTAGTGCTGGTACAACCAACCGGGTAGCGAGCGTGGACCAGCCCGAGCCCCACGCATTTTAGGACCGGCAGCGGCTGGCTGTCCACGCATTCTTGCTACCTGCCTGGCTGCTCCAGCGCCACAGCTAAACATCCAGCCAAATATCCAGCCGGCCAGCATCCAGCTAATCGGCTCGGCGCGTGCGACCCGGCGCCACGCGCTCGTTCTCCTCCTCTTGCTCGCGGCGCGTGCCGCAGTTTCGAGCGTCGTAGGCGCATGTTTCCCCCTTCCCGCCGCCCTCTTCTCGTCTCTTCTCGTCTCTTCTCTCGGCCGCTCTGCAGCCGAGCAGCGCAGCGCCTGGGCCCTGGCAGCGGCCCTGGCGGCAGCGGGAGCTGTCTGCCCAACCAGCGCAGCGCAGCGCAGCCCGGTGCAGAGCCCTGAAGGGGGGGGGGGGGGGGGGGGGAGCGGCGGGCTCGATGTTGTGCACGTGCGGACACGCGGTTCGAACAGTCTCCTTTTACGCGCAGGAGAATGGACAAACAGCCAGACAGACAGGCAGGCAGGCAGGCGGACGTGCCGCTAGCTGCGCTGCGTTGCGTTGCGTTGCGCGCTCCCTGAGGCACGCTCGCCCAAGTACTGTGCTGCTGGTTGCATTTTTATTCTCTTTGCTTGCGGTCCACGAAAGAGAAAATGACGGAGAAAATGCACGGCCGCGGTGCATAGTTGGGGTATTCTGCCACTGGACTAATNTATAGACCCGAGACCAGCGATTTTCTCGACACTAATTTTCGCGCGGCCTACCGCGCGCCAGCGCGGGCACGTGGGAGGGAGCTGAGGGTACCGATCGGCAGGGATGGTGCAATCACAACGGAATTGCTATTTTTTTCTCCGCGAGAAGGTTGGGGTTGGGGCGTAATAGTTGCTCAAACCAGAAACGTGTGTTTTTTTGCAAGGGTACCATCTATCTCCATTGGATCGACATCGATTCGAGTATGAAAGACCAATCTACACGCGCGCATCTTGCGCAATCTCATTGGTAAAAGAATTGTTGCAAAAGAGACTCTTGTCAAGAATCTGTGGCACTGCAAAAATGACGATTTTGAGACATTTAAATCAATCCGCTTGAGGGCTACAAACAATATATGGTTATTTTTTGGGGCTCAGAAGGTCCGCAAAATTTGGTACGATTTTTGGGCAAAGTTTGGGAACGTTTCAACAAGCTTTGGAGAAGAAATTCGAAGAAAAGTGCCTCAAAATGCGCAATTTCAGAAATTTGCGCTTATTTTATGAATACTCTTAAGAACGTACGCAAAGTTTGAGAGAAAACGCGAATGGCATACGCACATCTTGTGAACAAGTTTCGTGGACTGAAATCAAATATTGATACCGGTATTGCTTCTCAAAATTCGTCAAAATCCCATATAAATGATACAGCCGATTTTCATCAATCTTCATCAATCATAAAATCTTCGCTATTTGACGCAAGGTCATGAAATTTGAAGCGTATAGGCTTTTGAGACCGTGTTCAAGATAGGGGGCCTATTGAGCATGTCTATTGCGCCTTGGATCAGCTTACTCTTCATCATCTCCGTCTCGCTTTCCTCATAAACTACTACTATACCCCCCAACTTCTTCCTTTCCACGGGTAACATTCAATATTAGGGGTGTACGCGAGAAGTAATTTCCGTCATCGTGGGTCGTAGTAGAACATAAGGCGTCTGCAATCTGCTTTACTACAGTCACGGGGCAGAAGCAGAAACCAAATACTCGGACTCGGAGGTACGCGGAACAAGCGGCGTAGCGGACGCGGCAGACGGTAGTGGCCGCGTCAGTCGCGATGCGGACGTCGCTGTTGGTGGCGTGGATGGCGCTGATCGCGTGCGCTCGAATGTAAACGACGTGAGTTTGTGTGCTGGTCGCACGGATGCGCGAGCTCGAAAAAACAAATCCGCGGATTTGACTTCCACAGACGCACCTGGGCAGTTGGGCGCGGCGCGTGCGTGCGTGCGCTGCAGGCGTTGTTGGTGACTTGAATCTCAAAGAAGATTACGTAAACAATGTACATCTACCAAGCGTGGAGCCTGAACGCGGTAAGTCGTTTGTGAATCTCTCAGCAACACCCTATTTTCTTGCTGGCGCTTTGCTAACTCTCTTTGTGTCAGATACAAGAAAGCCGCTTGCTGCAGAAGAAGAAGATGCTCCAAGAGCAACGCCGTGTGAGGTTCCGGACGACTGTCTCATTCACTCCACGCGAGGAGGTACGTTTTCTTTCAGCAAATTCGTTGCTATGTTGGATCGCGCTCCTGACGCCCGATTCGCCAATCATGGTATCTTTAGGTTCGTTTGTGCGAACCAGAAGCAACAGCTCACTGCTTTGCAACAGGTTTCCTTTGTCGTCAAGCAGGATCTTGATGCTTCAGTACACTCGGCACAAACAATCAAGGGCATCCAAAGAAATGTCGAGCGCACTGGCGCTGAAGCCACGGTCGGTAAGATGAAGAGCCGTATCGCGAACTTGCCTGGGACATCAGCGTTCTATTCGATGAAGAAGCGCGAGCTTGCTTCAATCGTCAACTGTCTCGCCAACAAGCATGGCAATCTTCTTGTTTCCATTTTGTATCGGGGTCCTGTGCTGAGTACCATAACCGGGCTTTTCATGAGCTGCTTCAGCGTTACATGCGCGCTACAAGTCAGCTTGCTGACAGCGAGTACCGCTTTGTTTTGAGTGAAGAGGGTCAATCGACGTACACGGGTGGCTTCGGGTTGCATGCGGCGATTCTTGCCAACACACACCTTCTTAACACGTCGTTTGTTATGCGCATCCGTGAATGGAATCTTCAAGGTGAGTAAGTTTTGGTACAAGTTTGAGTTTGCACCTTCGCGTTGGATGATTCACTTTCACGGTCTTCTTTGGTCACGGTATTGGGAACAACTTCATTCTTTTCTTGCCCCAGCATTTGATGTTGTTACGGTCAAGGAAATCGAGTCTCTCGATAAGAATGCCGATAAGGAAAGCGGGGATCACCTCGGATGTCACCTATTCGTCACCTATTAATTAGCGGCATATGCACCCGGGCGGTCTTTGCGGGAAAGGATTCCGGGGTGTACGTGCCGAACAGGACAACGACTCCGCGACAAATGAGGAAACCGAGTATTTTCGCGCACAACGTGAACAAGAGGGCAGACTTGGTTTTCTAAGAATGAAGATATCTCCCAAGGCGGCGAGAACTTCGCTCGCTACGCTTGCACCAGAAGGGCTCAGACCCGCTCGCTTGAATCGTGATCAGCTCAAGACTCGGGCGTGCCAAAGGGTCCGTTGCCATGACTCTCAAGAGTGAGCGTCTTGGAGCTGCAGCTGCGATTCCCCTCGATTTGCCGCTCGCAGTAGGTTCGGTTGTTGGACTCACGCGCAACCTTCTTTCCAGTGCATCAACTTCGTAGGGCCGCGCAATGTACTTTTCAATGGATCTCTCGCACGCGTGCGCGCTATTCTTTTCAACGACGCTCGTGGACCTTTTGCGTCACCTTAAGTCGGCAACGAACGAAACAGGCCCATGCCCGTGCTCCTTGCCAATCTATTATACTCAGGCTCAGCAGTTCTTCCCTCTCACCCAAAGATGGTCCCTCTCTCTATATACAACGCATTTTATGCGCGTTTCAGAAGAAGAGAGGGTCCGAGAACTAGCCTCCTCGGTGGCAGATGATGTTGCAAGATTCAAGGCCTCGACACACTTCAATGCTCCTGACCCCGCTCTGGTGGAACCTTCAGCTCCTTTACGACCCAGACGACCGGCACCTGTTTCAACATCTATTGCGCGTTCGGGACCGAAGTCGCGACAAATGTGCAAACCTCAGTTAACCTCTGTACAACCTCGAAAATTGATCAGGCGTCCTGCCCAGAAGCAAGGGAGGAAGGTTTCCCTATCTCGTTCGTCTTTTTGTCGCGATACTTTGTTGGCCGCACGGCCTTGTTTCTCTTATTTATCAAAAAGAGAAAGGTCAGATCTTTTGGAGGATCTCCGGTCTGGATGTCGTCCAAAATCGATTGTACAATCTCCTCTTGATGATTCCATTCAATCGTGGGCCAACGAACGACGCTCCCTGTTGCTACGTGACGCACATCAACAACAAGCATTGGGTGCCAATTCTAGTCGATAAGCCTTTGAAAAGGTTTGTCCTCACAAACGACTATGAAGCCCTACAGCGAGGCCTTAATTCTCCCTACTTTCGTGGAATCAGAGGTCAAGCCAACTGTTTTATATGGCTTGTCGTAGACGGTTTGTGGGCCTTCAACTTTGATATAACTGCACCTCAGCAGGCTGACAGTTTCTCATGCGGTATTTTCGCTTGCATGATGCTCGCTGCAGTCACGTTTGATCGCACAAGATCTTCGTTTCCATCTGTCACAGACTTTCGAGGGCAGATGGTTCGGGCTATCTTTAGCCTTGTGCTGCGGCATGGTGCTTCACAAGACAACCTCATCCTGACTCGGCATCGCGCGCAAACATGCCTGGTGTCCCTTCATTTGGAGCCTCTTCCCTTCGGGCCTCTTCCGAGTGCCGCAGCCGCGCCAATCAGAACTCGACGCTCAGCTCGCCTGAAGAGCAAAAATAAAAAATGATTTTGTCGAATTTTTTTTTGTTCGCGCTCCACCCTTTTTACGCACAACTCGGTCTCCGCGTTTCGAAGCGTTTTGTTGCTATTGTCAAATAAAGCAACTCTATTCTGTGCGTATGCACATTCCTTTT
>BGKB01000372.1:0-17794 GCA_003116975.1 Aurantiochytrium sp. KH105 | reverse complement strand
TGCCACGCGCGTACTTTTTCGTGGCCGTGACGTAGCCAAAGCTTGCCATATACACTCGCTCCCATATTCTTTCCTTATTTGTTCGCCTCTTTTTGTTGACTTTAACCATCCTTCACCGCCGCACATGGCCTTCAATGGCAAAAGCAACCACGCTCAGCTCTTGCACCAGTCCTACGCTGGCCAACCCTGCCTCTGCCTTGCCTCTGCCATTTCTCGCTCGCTCGATCTCGTGCCACAAAGCCGCACCTTATTTTCTTCTTTTTGTGTCTTTTTTTTTCACACCTGCGCTGCCTGCGAGCTCTCCGCCCACGCCGACCAAGTCTAGCCACGCCACCTCTCTGCGCAAGACCTACGCAGCGCGCGCATCGCTCTGTCATACGACGCTGCTCACTTCCTTGCAGGCAACGAAACCAACAAAGAGCTCGGCTCAAAAACAAAGAAGATAGAGACAAACGCACTAGCATACATTTCTCTCCAACAACAATGGCCCCGTCCGAACAAGAGCCATAGAGCCAAGCTACACACCTGAACCAGCCTTTGCAAGCTCATTTGCAGGTCATCCGCCGTCGCTCTCATGCCGCGAGTACACCAAACCCGCCGCACCTCGCTCGCAACGCTTGCCTTGGCTTACACAAGCAGCGCGCTGCCAAAGCTGCTCTCGCTGCGCTGGCGCATGTCTAGCAGCCATGCTCAATTTTCGCGAGCATGAGTGCGCAGCATTTGGTCGCTCTCGCGTGCGTTGCTAACGCTACCCCCATCATATAATTCACCTGCACCTTGCTCGCCTTCTTGCACCTCGAACGTAGCTGGTCTTTTGATGACTCCAAGCCTAGCTCTCACGCAAGCTTTTACATACATACATACATACATACATACATACATACATACATACATACAAGTTCGATCATTCGCTGACGACGCGACGCCTTTTGCTGTCCGTGCAGCCAGCCTCCAGGCCAATATTTTGCGCATTCCATACACTCTGGGCTCTCTCTTCCTCGCCAACCCTACCTGCAACATGCGTCAACCATCTTGCAAACCAAAACAAAATACTGTCTAGCAGCCGTTCATGCTAATTAGCTCGGCGAGTTCATCTATTTATGCTGATTAGCTCGGCGAGCTCATCTCGTTGGGTCTGCAGCTTGCGTATCATCATCACAACCCACGCATACCTTATCTTCTTGCGAACAGACGCCTCACAGACCACCGCCAAGCCCTTAATCCATGCGAAAATGATGACACAATTTCAGAAAATCTTGCAAGAGCCTGCGTACTGCGTGCATGCTTGATTTGCAGCCTTTCCATCGAGATTTGTGACATGCAAGCCCAGCCAGAATGACCAACTTTATCTTCTCATAAAGCAGCTGCTTTGCGCATCCACTGCAGAGACGATGACCTCTTCTATGAGCTTGGCGCTTGCTTCAGCACTAGCACTCACCCTTCACCGTCTCGCCCTGCCTCTCGCGCAAGCCTTTTGCTTGCTTGCAGCAGCCAAAGCTTGCCGTCAACTTGCGCTATCTTTTTCTCTGTATTTGTTTGCCTTTTTTGGTCAACTTTAGCCACCCTTCACTGCCACACATGGCCTTCAATGGCAAAAGCAGCCACGCTCAGCACTGGCACCAATCCTTCGTTGCCTGCTCCTGCCTTTGCTTTGCCCTCGCCCTCACCCGCTCTCTTGATCTTGAAAGCCAGCACAAAGGCGCATCTCAAATCATTTTTGTTCAACGTCGTTCCTTGTTGTCACAACAACACTGCTTACACGAGCTCTTTGTCCACGCCAACCAAACACGAACACGACACTTTCCGGGACAGAACAGACGTCTTTCAGCTCCATCCGCTCCATCTGCAAGCAGAAACACGGACTAGAAGCTTGAGCCAAATGGTAGCTCTTGCTGGAGGCAAATGATTCCAGCACGGTGGCAAACGAAGCTGCTCAATTGATGCGTGCACGAGCTCGGCAATTAGCAGCACCGAGTGGTGCAAGCGGCACGGCGATGGACGAAGCTGCTCAGTGCAGGAGCTCGGTATGAGGCAATACAGAATGGTGCGTGTGGCACGGAAAAGGAAAGCGCTGTCCAATCGATGATTGCACGAGCTCGGCAGAAGACCGCACCAAGAGGTGCATACGGCAAGGAGGCGGCAAGCGCTGCCAGGCCCCAAGATGCACCCCATTCGCACAAGGTGCTACCAGCTTTTGCATTCGACATGCTGGCGGCGTTCGGTGTTCCTTTCCCGGCGGCAAGACATCCGCACACCGAAACCAACTCTGTTGTCGCCATGGCGGCACTAGAACATGCAAGAATGCCGGCTATTCGAAGCAAGTCGTGGTCATCGGTCACTGCTATGCCCACGGCCGTGAGTTCTTGTGTCGGTCGCACTCTTGCCAGCTTCGTGCTCGAACCAATGTCCCCCTGTAGCAAGCATGCAGAGCAGTGATCGGTCCTTTGCGTATCTAACGAGCACGTTGAGGCGCTTCTTCGATCCGGCTTGCGCCTCGACAAGTTGTTCTATAATTGGAGCAACGATGCCAACGTCATGAATTTCCTAGTTGTCTTTGTATCATGAAAATTCTTCATATCTTCGCGACCGATTGTGTGGCCAGTCGATCATGCTGACCCTGGCTCGAGAGCCCTTCATGACGGCGCTGCCGTAAGCTCAAAGAAGACCCCGTACCTTCAAACCTTTCCCACAACATCACATGACCTTGCAACATTGAAAACTAAATATCAAGAATGATTGAAAGTATTGTCACATGGTGGAAATGCAACCAGAGTGAACATGAGTTCAATCGGATATTGCCGCTACACGCAGTCCGAGTCTGCTCGCGACGTTTAGATACCCTAAACCTAGGCTCGAGTTTGTGGTGCGGCTCGCTTTCTCCTTTATGTCGCCATTAACGTGTACACACCGACAGAATGCGCGCACGCGAGCGCGCGTACTCGCTCGATGGTGTGTACCTTGAGTAAGCGGTGACACATCTGTTCGCGCAGCGGTATATGTCTCAATAACACGGTAGCGCAAAGCCACACGATTCGGTCTCAGGTTCGATTTTTTTGGACATGCAAAATGTGCACCATCCCGATAACGTCGCCAATAACGTAAATACTTCCTTGGCGAGCAGTGTCGTAGATTGCATGATCCGTCGTGAAGCCTATGCCTTCGCTAAGCTTCACATGCGTTCCATTCTCAACATTTACCAAAGCTTTTGTTCCAGGTGTAATCGATGCCTCCGCCTCATCCGCGTCGAGTGCCTCGCCCATTCGAGCGTTCCAGTAACGAGTCTCATTGCTTGACTGTGATACGATGGTGTCGCCCTGTATCGTCACGCTCCTGACATAATCAGAGTGCCCCTTCAACACGTGCTGCTCCTCGCCCGACGTAGCGTTCCAGATGCGCACCGTGTTGTCCCAGGACCCACTGACGATGGTGTCGCCCTGTATCGCCACGCTGGTGACCCATTTAAAGTGCCCCTTCAACACGTGCTGCACCTCGCCCGACGTAGCGTTCCAGATGCGCACCGTGTTGTCCCAGGACCCACTGACGATGGTGTCGCCCTGTATCACCACGCTGTTGACTCTCCAAAAGTGCCCCTTCAAAACGTGCTGCTCCTCGCCCGACGTAGCGTTCCAGATGCGCAACGTCTTGTCTTCGGACCCACTGACGATGGTGTCGCCCTGTACCGCCACGCTGCATACCGCATCAGAGTGCCCCTTCAACACGTGCTGCTCCTCTCCCGATGTAGCGTTCCAGGTGCGCACCGTCTTGTCATCGGACCCACTGACGATAGTGTCGCCCTGTATCGCCACGCTCCAGACCCTACCAGAGTGCCCCTTCAACACGTGCTGCTCCTCGCCCGACGTAGCGTTCCAGATGCGCACCGTCTTGTCATTGGACCCACTGACGATGGTGTCGCCCTGTATCACCACGCATTGGACCCAACCAGAGTGCCCCTTCAACACGTGCTGCTCCTCGCCCGACGTAGCGTTCCAGATGCGCACCGTGTTGTCCGAGGACCCACTGACGATGGTGTCGCCCTGTATCGCCACGCTCATGACCGTTCCAGAGTGCCCCTTCAACACGTGCTGCTCCTCGCCCGACGTAGCGTTCCAGATGCGCACCGTCTTGTCATCGGACCCACTGACGATGGTGTCGCCATCGATCGCCACGCTGTAGACCCAACCAGAGTGCCCCTTCAACACGTGCAGCAAGGGGTCGCGTGGATGAGCAAGGGTGACGCGAGTAGGCTCCAGCCATGGCTGATCATCAGGTGTTTGCAGACTACATGCCAAGGGATCTTTCGAGTCGTGACCAAGACGCGCCAGAACCTGCGACGCAAGTTCTCCGGGATCGTAGCTGAGGGCGTGCACTGCTTTGCTCAGGAAGCGGGGCGTGTCACTTTCGGGCGCAAAGTAGATGCCGAGTTCGGCGCAGTCGCGAATGAGGTTTCCGATTGTGGCGCGCCTTTGCGCTTCATCGCCACCGACAGAGATGGCGCTCTGTACCCATGCAAAGTCATTCAGGAACTCGAAAGCCTCAGCGTACTCGCCGCTCTTGACGAGGTGAAAGACGGCGTGACGGAGCGAAAAGGCATCGTCGCGCGAGCTGCTACAGTATTTGGCCAAGGCAACATGGCCATCATCAATGTCCACGCCAAGATTTCCGCTCAGATGATCATCAAGCAGCAAGTCTGCCATCCGCTTGTGGATGAGCGCCACACGACCATCTTCGCGTCGATATAAGAGGTTGCTCGCGTCGTCAACCATATCATCCGTATCATTTTGGTCCAATTGCAGAATTGAACTTAGTTGCTGGAAACTCAGCCGTTCACGAGCAGCTACGATCGGCGCCAGGAGCATCTTGTACTTCTCCTCACCACCAAGTTTTGTTCGCAGGCGCTCAAGGTACACGTGAAACATGCCGTCAAGCCCAGAAGGAATGGCGTCTTCGTGAGAAATGTCCTGCAAGGTCAGCAATCCGTCTCGCTTTTCCTCGTGCATCCGGCTCAGGGTTTCGGGAAGAAAGCTCGTCCAGAGAAAGAGACCTTCGGATCGTTCGGAGAGAACCTTGGCGCAAGAAGCAACGTCTTTTGGTTCCACAACATCACTCATGTCGTGTAACAAATGCTCGATATGAAGCTCGATGTCGCGAAGGTTTTCTTCGTCCTTGAGCTTCAGTACTTTGAAGTCAAGGCTGTTGTTGGTGATAAGGCTTTGAATCTCGCCTTCGGGACGTGTGCTCACGACCAAGCTGAGCCATGTTGGCATCACCTCCTTCCACGTGCAAATGACCTTTCGCAAAACATCGTCGCTCTTGCTGCACTCGTCGAGAGCGTCGAGCACGACCACTTGTCGCATCTGGCCTGAGCCGAGCTTGTTCAAAGGATGGACAAGAATTGTCTTGAAAAGACTCGCCAGCGTCTTTTCTCGAAGATCCTCCGAGCTGACTTGATCGAGTGCTTCAGGGAAATGAGACACGGTCTGACACAGTTGCCAAGCAATGCTCAGAACGGCTTCAGCAGGTGAAGCCGCGGTCCCATCATCGTGTCGAAAGAAATGGTACGCTGCCACCAAGATGCGCGAGCGCTCTTTCTTGCTTCGACGCCACAAGCTACGCACCCGAGACGACTTTCGGCGCGGCTCGGTGCTCTTTTTAGCATCTACGTTGGTCATGAAAGCGCCACCACGATGACAAAGCTCGGCCATGATGACGCTTTTGCCGACGTCGCCGTCGCCCACGAGAATGAAGACGGCACTCTGTTTCTTGTTGTACCAGTCGCAAAGCTCGTCGACGATCCAGCTCCGCGTGCCGAGGGTAAAGTTTCCCGCCTTACCCTTGGCCCATGCCTCGGAGCTGCAGGGGCGCAACCGATGACGAATGCGGCACATGAGGGGTGTCAGATCTGACGAGGCCTCTGGGAAATCGATGCGTGACCATATTGTGCCGACAAGACGCGTTATGGCTTCGTCCGACAGTGTCGACAGATCATCGGGTGACTGTTGATTGAGAGCAAATTGAAAGTGCCCCTTCCATTGGGTCACAGCATCGGCCATGGTCGGCTCCAGCGCAGCGACCACAATCCGATCTGCGCGGTTCTCGCGGGCGTCCAGAAATTCTCGGACGCATTTCTCGCGGCGGTCTCCTCGGTTCACCTTGTCCATGTACCCCTCGGTTGCGAGAACGAGGAAAACCTTGGATAATGCAATACCTTGTGACACGCTCTCGTCGGCGCTTTGCACCCCCTGGTTTTCGTCAAGCCATATTTTTAAATCATGCTGGTCTTTGAGGCGCTTCGCGATCTCTTTTGCCATGTCGCGTGCCTTTCGGTCGTGAGAAATGTATGCGTCAAAGATCTTTCGAAGGTACTTGCCGCTTCCTTTGAGTTGAATCTGGTCGAGAAGATGAGAAATGATGGCTGTTGCAGGCTCGCAAAAGTCAAATTGTACCTCGTCGGCCATACAATAGCTGATGGCGCTGTGCCACGACTCTTGCAGGATCATGGCCTTGTCCACGACGACTGGAACGAGCGCATGGGGTAGCTTGCGAGCTACGACCTCGACGAGTGGTTTGTTCCACTGCAATGCTGCGCTCACTAGCATCGCGGCCACCTTGGCCACCTTGGCCTCCTCTTTTGCCTCTGCGACGTGGCTTGCGGTACGTACCGGCAAGCTGAGGTGAGGTTGGAGCTTCTCGATCAAGTCTTTGGCTACTTGCTCATCTGCCGGGTCGTAGACCACGAGAAGGGCAACGTCTGCAGGCGGCACCCTTTCGATCGGCTCGTCTTCCGCGTCGGTGGTGGCTTCGTCGTCGCGTCCTCTGTTCAAGAGCGTGAGCAAGCGCGTCGCCCAACCCATGCTGGCCGCGCCCTTCTTTCTTTCCCTCTTTCTTTCCTCGATCGCGCGAGGAGGAGGAGGAGGAGGAGGAGGAGGAGGAGGAGGAGCGCGCGCGCTGCGCAAGCCCGCTCTCTTCTAGAGCGGCCACGGACTGGCCAGTCCTGTCGACGAAGCGCGTCTGGTGTCTCCCGCTGCGTGCCTTCTCGCTGCGCCCGACTCATCAATCAAATCCTCGCTGCGGTTCCCCTCCCGCGCGCACACCCCCTTCGCGGTAGTAGTAGGCGTGAAAGATACTTGGGAGAGCGGACGCAGCCCGCGCGGCTTGCAGCTGCAGGGAGGGAGGGAGGGAGAACGGCGGGAGACCGCGCCGTGGTCGATGAAGCGCAGTGGCTGGATGGTGGCTGGATGGGAGGAGAAGGGCCGAGGCGAACAGCGCTCTGTGCGATGGGATTGCATGGTGGGGTCTGAGCGTTGTTTCGCACGAGCCGCCGCGCCGGAAGGACGGGGAAACGTCGATACATTGCGCTCGCTGACAAGGTCGCCTCTGCCGCCGTGCCGAGCTCGCGCAGAAGCTTCGCGCGGGCGCGTGGTTCGTTCGTTCTACACAGACAGACGCCGGTCGTTTGTCCAGGAAGCCAGCCTGTATGCACGACGTGACACGGGGTCCCTCGCTCGAAGCATGCTCACAAGAATCGGAGGCAATTCTTCTTTGTGCAAGGCCGCCTTGCAAAAGCTGCCCTTGCGCAGACTTGGGCTCGTCGGATCAGCGGGCGGGCTGGCGGGCGGACAGCCAGCTGGTCTCCCGCACATCTCTCGGGCTCTGTCTGTCTGGCTGCGCAACGTGCTGGTGCCGTGCCCCGTGCAGCGCGCAAGCGCGAAGGACAGGCCAAGTTGTCAGGCCAGAGCGATGCTCGCCAGCGCTGACGACCTGGAGGCCTCTCACGCTTACACGTGCTGATGAGACCGCCATGCCTTGCAATCCTGAGGCTGGCTCTGGACCCTTTCGGGAGCGGATCGGACTCCTCCTCTCTGCATTTGTGGTTCATCAGCAAGGTCGCCGTTGATTGATCTGGGCTCGTTTTATTTATTTGGCTTGACCTTGTGCATGCTCAAACATTCGCACTTTTTACGACAGGCAAGCTTCAACGCGCACAAATACATTGCTCGTCACGCTACAAACGCACTTCAGGGCGCGGGGTATTTATTCAGCCCCGCACGGTATGACGGTTGCGCAGGCCTTCAGCGGCGAAAGGTGATTCGGCCAGCGTCGACTCGTTTAGGCGCGTTCGTTTGCGCCGGCGTGGACGAGGAAGGAGCGGGTATTGTCGTGGACCGCGTGGTTATGGTGAATGCCTGCCCAAATAATACATGCCCTCCGCACGGAAAGTGCTGCGGAGATGAATATTGATGCTGCTGGAATGTCGGAATGCAGTCCTTGCCCGAGATCAAAGGCATCTAAAGCGCGGTAATGCAGCAGCAGCAGCCCAACAGCTTTGGTTCGCTTCTGACGCCCGAGCTTCGTGGACGAAAGATAGAGAGAGCGAGCGACATTCTTTTGAAGAAATAAACGAAGTGAGATGCATTTCCAGCCACCCTTTTCCCGATCAATTTATTGCCGAATGGCGAGATATCGCCGATGCTGTGGTGCATCACGCCTGGGTTCGTGTGCATTGTGATGAAATCTTTGTACTCAGCAGCATCGCTTGCCAAATATTAGTTTGGCCAGCTCGGTCGAATTTGCGCGCTGTAGGCTAAAAGCCAACACGCGGACTGGACGACGAAGGCCATCACTCCTCCTCGTCGTCGTCGTCATCTTCATTGTCAAAACTGCCCCTCGTCAGGCGTGCCTCGGGAGAGAGAAATAGCGGCAATGGCGATGCCAGTGTCGGGGCTCTTTTTCCCCATCCACACTAGAGTTCTTGTGCGCTGCAAGTGAACAGAACTCGGAGAGTCAGTCACCGTGAATGTCGTATTGAACGACACCGCCAACGTAGACAGACGATGATGCCCGGCGCTGCGGAGACGCCAGGGCTAGGCAGCGCGCAGGCCCGACGGACGGCGTCGAGAGCCCGGGGCGCCTCCGGGCGGACGCGCGCGCGCGGCAAGCCTCGCCGCAGCGCCTTGGCGCAGGAGCGATGCGGAGATCGACGAAGACCTTGAGCACGAAGGCCCGAGGGCCCGCTTGTGGATGCGGGCGCCGGCGACGCGAGCGAGCCACGAGAGGAGCGGTGGCCCGGGATGTGGCTGCATCTATCGAGCTGCGGTGAATGGAGGTGCGCGAGTCGAAGAGGTCGTCTCGCGCTGCCCGATGGCTCGACCTCACGTGCAGTAGAAAGTAAGGCGGCGAAGAAAAGGCTGCCACAGTGTCCAGGGGCTCTGGCGAGTGCTTGCGGTCGAAAAAGACCTGAACGCGGCAATGTGCATGTGCTGGGCTCTACGCTGCTTTTGCGCGTAATAAAAGATTCGCACAAAGCTCACAGCTGCGTCGACTGCAGCGTTTTATTTCTTTTTTCAGTCGCGGGTGCTGCTGCCAATCGGCCTTGGTGCCGATGCTGCCCCTAAAGTCGATGCGGCCAAGATCACTCGTGTGAAGAAGCACAAGAATGAGCGCATTTGTCGATCGCGTAGCTTGCTCTTGCTTGGCTTGCAGGCTTGCAAGAACTTTGGTGCTGGCGATGACCCTGTTCGGCGATGTTGGCTGTGCTGTTGTCGATCGCAGCGTGCGAATGGCCCACATTCGATGGTTCAAAAGCAATTGGAGAAGAGCACAGCAAACGACGATTTAGTGTGTTGTGAGTAAATTGTTGTCACCCGCTCACTGACCGGTGAGCTTGAGTAAGAGCCGAGGCGGGCGTCGTGTGGTCACTTTGTCGCCTGTAGTCTTCCTCCAACCATCCTGGTAGACCCGAGCAGCATTTTTCTCGTGTCAATGAGGCGTGCCAGAGGAGCTGGGCTTGGGCACGAGTCTCGTTGTCAACTTGGGAAACGGTTGCCGCTCGCCTTGGCTGAGATGTGGCTTTTGTCGAGCTTGAGCTCGCTGTGCGGGTCGTTAAATCTTGCAGACCCGGTTTGAGCTGCTCTTGGAGGCGCACACGAGGCAGCGATGGCGCGATCCGGCGACGCAAACAAACGTGTGGATGCCGCTTGCTTGACTTGGGTGAAGGCGACGCCTATGTCGTCATCTTTGTCGCAGCTTTGCGCCAAATCCCGAACTTTTGCCCATGATTGGTTAAAGCCAGCTTGCCGTCTCAGGCTTATGCGTCGCATCGTGAGGCAGAGCGACGGCAAGGAAGGCAAATTGGGGCTTGCTCGTGACTGGTTCGTGTAAAGCCAATGTGATGCAGCCAGGGATCGCTGTCAGTAGTCGTTCTTTGGTCCTAGGTCCAACATTTTCATTATCATTTTCGCTGACGCAGGCACGGCAGCTTGAATATTATATTGGATCAGCGGCGTGGCTTGCAAGACTAAAGTCCTAAGCTTCACTCAAGAGACGTGCTTGCGCCTCTTGTGGCATATTTCCTGTTTAGCTCATGCTGAAGATCTTGCGTTGCACTGGCAGAAGATTGAGCTTACGTAGCTCGCACGAGCTTGAGATTTTGGCGCAGTAGCTCAACATAACGCGTTTGCAAAAGGCCTGATCTAGAATGAAAAAAATTGGTTTCGAGAATTGATGCCAGGAGAAAGGACATCCACGACAAATTTAGCTTGGAACTGTTGGAAATTTTTGATCTTAGGTTTCAATAGCTTATTGCAAGGTCATGTGTTGGTACGTGAAGGGCTTGAAGGTTACGTGAGCTTGCTTGAGCTTACGGCAGCATGGTCAAGAAAGGCCCTCGAGTGAGGCTGAGCATGTGTGCTCGGCCGTTCGACCAATCGCGAAGATATGTATAATTATTTTCAAGTTACAAATACAACTAGGAAAATCATGATGTGGACTTCCTCGCTCAGATTATAGGACGACTTGTCGAGACGAAAGCAGGATCAAGGATGCACCTCAACTTGCTCGTTAAATAAGCTAAGGACCGATTACTGTTCTGCATGCTTGCTGCAGAGGCCATTGGTTCGAGCACGAGCTCGGCAACACGGTAATCGGCACATGAACTCACGACCGTGGACATAGCAGTGGCCGGCGATGTAAGCCGGCTTCAAACAGCCGGCAGTCTTGCAAGTTTTGAAGCCACCGTGGCGGACGCAAAGCTGCTTTCGATTTGCGGATGTTTTGCAGCCGGGAAAGGAACACCGGACGCCGCCATCATGCCGAATGCAAAATGCGGTAGGGGTCACAGCAGATGACGTGCATCCTGTGGCCTGACAGCGCTTCCCGCCTCCGTGCCGCACGCACCACGCGGTGCTGCCAATTGCCAAGGCTGTGCAACTAGCAACTGAGCAGCGTTTCCCACCGCCATGCCGCTTGCACCACCCGGTCCCATCTGCCGAGCTCGTGCAACCAAGAATCGAGCAGCGTCTCCCACCGCCGTGCCGCTTGCACCACTCAGTGCTCCCTTCTGCCGCGGTCGGGCACCCAGAAATCGCGCAGCGTCGCCCTCCTCCATGTTTGCAACATTTGCCTTCGCCTTTAGCTTTTCTTGGACACATTGAGACTTTACAGCGCGCTAGTCCACCGTGCTTTCGGCATCGATTCTTTGTGCCGGCGTTATTTTGGCAGCCTGGGATGCAGCAGGTGTCAAGAACAACGATAGGCTGCGTCTGTGCGCTCGCTGAGCTGTCGTCTTCATTTGTACTTTGTTTGCCCTGGGTCTCGCCTCCATCCGCCGAAGAGATCGACTTCTCGCCAGATTGCCGAGATGTCCTTGCCCTGGTCGAGCCTCGTTCTCGATGCGTGGCGCATTTGTTGCCGATCTTGCTGGCCTTGGCGGCTGGCTGGCTGTTGTCCTCGGCATCCTTTCGAGAGCGCTTTTTCTGCGTCTCCTTCTTTGTCAATGTCATGCGAGCCGGCCTCGACGAGAACAACGTTTGCTCAGAAGCTTCGTGCGTTTGGTCGCTGTCGACATTATCGTCTGACGCAGCCTCGGGAGTCTCCATTGTCGAGGACGAGCTCGACGTGCGTGAGGCAACTTGCAAGACAATAGTGCCGCGTGCAGAGGCGTCTTTCTTTTTTTCCGCCTCGAGCTTGGCGGCGGGATGACCGCTGCGTCTGCGAGTGCTGCTGTTGCGCTCGACCATGTCCTTGACTGCCGGGCTCGTCTTCGTCGTCGTTGTCGTCGTCGTTTTTGTTGTTGTTGTCGTCGTCGTTTTCGTTCTTGATGTGACAGTCGGGTCCATCTTTTCGAGCGGTCGCGAGGGCGATAACGATGAGGACGAGGGAGCGAGCGAGGGCTCGGGCGAGAGGGCGCCTGGACCGCTGCGCTCCTGCGCCACCTTGGCAAGCGCTAGTAAGGGTTGAAAGAAGCTGAGCTCGTAAGCCTTGTGGTGTTGCATCTCGCCTCGCTCTCCTGGCGCCTCTTCTCTCTCCGCGGGCGCAGCGGGTGCAGCGGCGCGGCGTCGACTGGACGCGCGCGGCATGATGAGCGCGTCCCGCGCGGTCGACGTCTGGCTGTCTCGTGGCTCGGGCGTCCGTCGCGCGGCCTGTGAAAGGTCTCTGCGTTGCGCGGCCGTGGTCCGCCGCCGCAAGCGCGCTCCTCGTGGGTCGGCTCAGTCAGCCTCCAAGCCACTCCAGGCAGCAAGACGCTGAGGCGAGACCTGCCTCGAGCGCGCGTGCGCCAGGGCACATCGGGCTCTCGTCGCCATCTGACAGGGCCCGCGCTGCCTGGGCGCACGCACCGCTGGTGTCTCCGCGGCGACGAGGCGACAAAGAGGTCGAGACTGGCCAAGCCTTCGTCGTCGCCGCTTGCACCTGGCTATGTGTTCATTTCATTTGCAGGGAGCAATGGTTCACTTTGCAGAGCAGGATAAAACACTTGCAGCGCGCGGATCTTGGCACTTGCACAAAAAACTGGCAGCGCGCAGCGCGGCAAGCTAGCCAGCCCCTCGATATCCCAAGTCGTTCGCGTGGCTCACGGGGCAGCCTGGCCAGGCCTGCTCGGCCCAAGAGAAGGGTCAAGGGTGAATGCTTGCCACTGCTCCAAAGGATGAGCTCATTCATCATCGCCACCTGCCCCTTCGTAGGAGGGACAAAGTGCGCGTGCTCAACTCGCAGCTGGCCTAATAAAGCTCTCGTCGAACCAATGATGCTCTCGCCGAAATTGGCCTCTGTTGCTCATGACTGCCCAAGCGTCACGTTTTTCGACAGTGAGAGAAGACGATCATCCCGCCAACTTTACTCAGACTGCCTGTCATAATTTGGAAGGGCCTCGCCGCATCCCCCTCCCCTCCCCCCCCTCGCCTGCTCTATTCGTCTCTCGCGCGTCGCGCCAGCCAGCGCAGCGGCCACCGAGCCAGCCAGCCAGCCAGCCAGCTGTCGGCTCTGGGCTGGGCTGGTCTGGCGACAGGACACATGCGAGGCGACCAGCAGCGGCCTTCCGCCAGTGCGGCCATGCCTCCGGGGCGGCGTTGGGGTCATGCATGGCCCTGCGCCTACGCCTGCGCCCGGGCCAAGACCAGCCGGGAACGAGACCAGCACGCGCGTGCAGTGCACGCTCAGCAGCCGCAGCAACGGGCAGCTGCAGCTGGCCGTCGACACACACTCACAAGTACACACGAACGGAGGGAGGGAAGGAGAGAGGGATCCGCAGCCGAGCAACACGACCAGCAGCAGCAGCAGTTGCAGACGCCATAAAGGCACTGCAAACAGCAGCCGCTGCACCGCCGGATCAGCCGGGGCCCCTCCTCCCTCTCTCTCCCTCACCCTCCCTCCCACGGATGCACTCGCCAGCGAGGGAGAGAGGAGAGAGACCCTGCTAGCTGCCGCGGACATCCAGTGCGCTGTGCTGCTCGCGCCGCACGAGCAGGAGCCAGGGAGGCAGGGCGGGCGTGCGCAATACGATCATCGCAACATCATGTCACGAGGGTCCAAAACTTCAAAAAGAAGGTAAAAGTTGGCTTCTTCCGGCACACGGGCAGGCTGGCGCCCGGGTGTCCGGTCCACGATGATTGAGAGCTACGCAATTCTATTGACGCCAAGGCCGGGTCAGAAGAGCCAGGATCGACCGGCGAATGAGAAGGTATGGCAGCAGACTCGCAACAGACCCAAGGCCTCCCTCCCTGTCGGTCCGGAAGCCAACAAGAGCTCAAATTGGTCCGCTTTAAGCAAGAACGGCGTAGTCGCGATGATGCTTCGCCATCTACTGCTTCTGGAGGTCCTTCTTTGTGCCTCAGCCTTGACGAGGGGCGCAACTTGCACCTGCGAACCCCGTACATGTGACGGCTCGTCGACTGATGCTTTCTGCGATGGCCGCATTGGCGAAGACGAGCACCGCAACACTGACGTCTTCGAGCCCTCCCTTTCCTCCTTGACCTCGCTCACGTACCTGTAAGTTTTATTCGTCGCAGAGCGCTGAGGAGGGATACTAATCAATTTGTCTATCGTAGCGATCTAGAGGAAAATGAGCTGACGGCTATCTCTGAATCTATTGGCCAGCTGACAAATCTCGACAACCTGTACGTGCATCAAGATCATCGAATGGTTGGCGAGACCAAAAAGAGTTGCCACTTACATTCGCTGCTTGAAAAATTACCTTATTGCAGATATATGTCGGCTCCAACAAGCTCACAGAATTGCCTTCCTCGATTGGGGCGTTGACCAAGCTGCTTCACTTGTAGGTTAAAGTGGTCGAAGCTGGCCGTGCTCTTAGAAAATTAGGAAGATGACACTTACACTTGAACACGAGCACAACAGGCATTCCCATTACAATCAGCTCACGTCCCTCCCCGAGAGCATTTCGGGACTTTCCCAACTCACCTTCCTGTAAGACAAATGAAGTCATCAAATGATCGACGAGGTCTAAAAGAGTTGCAACTAACATTCGCTTTTCGAAAAATACCTTATTGCAGAGATGTCGGCTCCAACGAGCTCACGGATTGGCCTTCTTCGATTGGGGCTTTGACCAATCTGGCTCTCTTGTACGTGAAAGTGGTCGAAGCTGGCCGTGCTCTTATAAAATCAGGAAAATGACACTTACACTTGAACACGAGCACAACAGGTATTCCCATTACAATCAGCTCACGTCCCTCCCGGAGAGCATTTCGGGACTTACCGAACTTACCAAGTTGTAAGTCAGATGATGTTAACGAATGGTTGACGAGACCCATAAGAGTTACCTCTGACATTCGTTGTTTGGAAAAACACCTTATTGCAGATATGTCGACTCCAACATGCTCACAAACTTGCCTTCCTCGTTTGGGGCGTTGACCAAGCTGACTGAGTTGTATGTGAAAGTGGTCAAAGCTGGCCGTGCTCCTAGAATATTAGAAAGATGACCCTTACAGTTGGACGCGAGCAAAAACAGATATTGCAACAGCAACCAGCTCACGTCCCTCCCCGAGAGCATTTCGGGACTTTTCGAACTCACCTTCCTGTAAGACAGATGAAGTCGTCAGATGATTTACGAGGCCTAAAAGAGTTGCCACTAACATTCGCTTCTCGAAAAATACCTTATTGCAGAGATGTCGGCTCCAACAAGCTCACGGATCTGCCTTCTTCGATCGGGGCTTTGACCATGCTTGCAGCCTTGTACGTGAAAGGGGCCGACTGACCGTGTTTTTCGACTGCAAAAGAGTGCAAGCATACTAACGAGCACGCGCATAACAGGTCGGCCGCGTCCAACCAGCTCACGTCCCTCCCCAAGAATATTACGGGGCTTTCCGAACTTACCGAGCTGTAAGTCAGATGATGCCATCGAGATAGCGAGGCAGTATTGCATTACACGAGCGAACCGCTGGAATGGAACTGACATTTCGTTTTCTGTTGCAGAGAAATTTCTAATAACCCTTTCACCTCCCTTCCCGAAAGGCTGTCCGCACTCACAAAGCTCGAAATCTTGTAGGTTCAACGCACTCGCTCATCAGAAGCAAAGATTAAGAGTACTCACAACCAATCGAACAGCAAGATCGACGACACAGATCTTACGAAACTTCCGCAAGCCGTCAGTAATATGACAAGTCTAATCTGGGTGTAAGTTCTTCGCAAGATATGAGCGGTGCAGGAAGCTCACACGCTTCCGATGCGCAGTAAAATCGTTGACGTCCCTCTTTGCGGGCCACAGCCAGTTCTTCCTGCCTCCATCACCGGGCAGTACAGGGCCTATGAAGGGACAGGAAATTTCGACGCGTGTCAAACAGAGGACGAGTCGTCGGCTACGCCGCTAGAGCTTATTCTGGGTTGTGTGGCTGGTGCATTTGTGGCCCTCGCCGTCTTTGTCGCTGTCATCATTTGTCACCGCCCTCCCGCGGCCAGGACCGAGGCCGGAGCAATGCACAACGCAATCCCCAACGCAGTCCCCTACGCAGTACCCTACGCAGCAGACGCAGCCCCCTACGCAGCAGAAGAAGTCCCCACCGCGGCTCTCTACGGCCGAGCCGACCGCAATAAATGATGACGAGTCGTCGACTACGACGCTGGCGCTTACTGTGAGTCCTCTGGCTGGTGCGTTTGATTACCGCTGTCGCCATCCGTCGCCACCGCTTTCGTGCGGCCAAAACCGAGGCCGGCGAGAACGCCAAAGGCGCCGTTGTTGCCAGTCCCTTGAACATTCACCCGGAGTCCGGGTCATGCGTTTATCGCATGCATTGCCAGCATGAATGAGCTCCAAGAGATGATCAATAGGAGGGAAATATGACTTCATCTTCAATTGCAACTCCAATACCAACATCTTGTTCCAATTCTACTTCAACATCCCCTTCAGCTTTGGAATCCCGACCCAACCTGGTGCCCAGGAACATCACCTCGAAGTCACCGTGACAAGTCTTCTTCTGATGAAGCCCTCTTCTCCTAGAGAAAACATGATGAAAGCCCCGGTAACACTTTGCAGCCCGAAGAAGTCAGTTGGCGGGTGCAAGTCCAAGCGTAAGCTTGAAAGAGCTCGAGTTCCCCAAAAAAGGATGGCCAAGCCAGGCGCTTCACATACGCGTCGCACGCGAGCTAGCCCGGCCTGGCGTGCTTGGCATATCGATGAACGCGATTCATGAGGCTGATCCGCATCGAGTCAAAGGGTACAATCGTCCTCGATCTGCTCAAGCTGCTGCGCTCAACGCGTCACCTCGTACCGGCTTCTTTCGCCCGACTCTTGTTGATAGATCATGTTTCCGTTACTATTTATCTCTATAAACACTATTTTACAAGCCGTAACTAGCATAAGTTTACCAGAAGAGTCACTTCGTGCACGAGATGGATTTGATGTAAATATTGCGAGCACCGTTGATGTCTCTGTCAATGGAGAGACCACAACGATCACAATTATATCGTTTATTTCCACCAAGATTGCGTTTCACGTATCCGCATCTTGTGCATGTTTTTGAAGTGTACTCTTCAGGAACGGCCAGCGTGTTTCTTACATGTCCGTGGTCTTGAATGAGTTTGTCGCGAAAGCGACAGTGAGAAAGCAGTTGTATCTTGCGCTTCGCAGTTCGATGGAGCTTGGGTGATTCGAGGATACTCTTGACACCTAATTTACCAACCCGGATTTCTTGAAAGTTGTCCAGAAGAAAGCGAATGATTTTGTCGTGTGTGTCTTTGAGTTTGTTCTTCCATTTTGCCCGAAGCATTTGCTCTTTGCGCTTGTAGGTCTTCTTTCTATGAATGCGACTTCCAGTCTTTTCATCCCAATCCCGGGAGTTTCTGATCTGGTCGATACGCTTTGACAAGTCGAGCATACTGTAAGACTTGAAATTTCCACGTTTCTCAGAACCAGTCGTACGTGGCAAGACGTTGAGTGTTGCACATAGTTTCGCATCGTTCGAATAGAGTGTTTGAAAGTCACGAGCACCTGGATCGAGAGTCGCGTCTTTGAAAGGTGCTGGTTTGAGCTTCTCTCGCTTTTTCTGATATGGAATGATCAGGTACTATTGAG
>BGKB01000364.1:0-10255 GCA_003116975.1 Aurantiochytrium sp. KH105 | reverse complement strand
TGTTGAGAAAATGGACTGTAAGATGGATTCTGTTTAACGCTGGTTACCTACGGACAATTCGGATCTGGTCGTGATGGGACTCGCTTTGCCTCGACGCCAGATCCGAGACTTGGATAAGTGATGTACAGAGGAGATTGTGAGGAGCACGGGACTTTGTCACACTTCCCGGCTAGGAGATGTTCACTGCCGTGACTTTGTAGTTTGCCCTCACCAAGTACACTGACTGCAGCAGGAGGCTTTAGATGAGACTTCCCATGGGGGAAAGGTTGACGTTGTCTGGTCCATGCCGTCCAGCCGTGGTGGCGTCATTCTTTATCCTCGATACGCCCCCAGTTGCTGTAGACACTTCAAAGGTTGTCTCGAACTGTGTCGGTAGCATACTCTCGAGGATCGACTTCCGATGTCGTTCAAAGAGGACGGCACCAAGGCTCTTGGTAAGCAGATCAGCGGGATTCTTTTCTCCAGGAATGTGTCTGACGATGAGTCGTCCCATTTCGATCGCCCAGCAGAGTCGAAGGTATCTGAGTGCAACGTGCCTTGAGCTGGTGGTGTAGGTCCCTCGCCGTATCGTCTTCATTGGTGACTGCGCGTCCGTTAGCATGATGATTGGTCCTGCCTTGATGTCGATTTCTTCGAGGAGTTGTTGGATGCCAACGGCTCGAGAGTAGGCTTCGCTCATGGCTTGGAATTCGGCTTCAAATGATGACGACGCGACGAGGCTTTGCTTCACGGATCGCCAGCAGATAGCACTCGTGCCAAGCGCGACAATGTATCCTGTTGTTCCTTTGGAGTGCGGGTCGTCGGAGACAAGATAATTTGCGTCGCAGAACACGTACAGCGGAACCTCTTCTTCAGTTTTGAGAGCACGCAGGGAAAGATGCAGAGACTTGGATCCTTGCACGTATCGAAAGATTCGTTTCATAGCTGCTGCGTGAGTCTTACCGTTGCGGTGCGCATGACGGCTGAGCTGGTTTAGGATGAATGCCATATCGGGCCGGCTCTGCAAAAGGTACATGAGGCTGCCGAGCCTGGCGCGGTAATGCGGGTGGCGTTCGTCCTTGTCGTGATCCGGCAGCTCCTGGCCTTTATCCATAGGTGTTTTCGTAGGGCTGGCCTTGTCCATCTTGTGAGCCTGAAGTACCTTGAGGCAGTGAGCTTCTTGCGAAAGGTGAGCTACGCCTGCTGCGTGGTCCATTGTGATGCTTGTTCCGAGGTAGGTAAGTTTGCGTCCTGCCTCGGTCGTGATCGTGAGACGTTTGCGCAGGGCTTCAAGGATTGCTTTGGCCCTTTCTTTCTTGGCGGCTATCTGTATGTCGTCTACATGAACTACGAGCAGAACGTCCTTGGCGAAGAAGAGAGAGGGATCCATCTTGGATTGCTCAAGTCCGAGTTTTTAGTAGAAGTCCGGTGAGAAGTTCGTTGAAGCGCTTCGGTGCTGATCGCAGGCCGTA
Source organism: Aurantiochytrium sp. KH105 (assembly GCA_003116975.1). Classification (NCBI taxonomy): domain Eukaryota; class Bigyra; order Thraustochytrida; family Thraustochytriidae; genus Aurantiochytrium; species Aurantiochytrium sp. KH105. The sequence goes on along the minus strand of BGKB01000364.1, from coordinate 8,804 downwards.
CAGGGAGGTCCGCAGTCGAAGGATCGTGCCTTTCTTCATGTTGAGTCCTGGCGGGGCTCGCACGAAGAGCTTGTCGTTTTCCTTGAGTTTCGCTTCCAAGAACGCGCCTGTCACGTCAGCTTGAATTACGGGATGTCCTTTCGTGAGAGCAAGGATGGTTACGATGTGAAGAGAAGTACGATCTACCGTTGGGCTGAAGACGTCAAGCGGAGAAGCGATCGGTTCGTTCGTACCAACACACACGAGCCGGCTTTTCTTCGTTCCATCGCTCTTGGTCTTGAAAACCCACTTGCAGTTCATGATGGGTTGGTCCTTGTAATCGACGTTCTTCGCGATCTCGAGAGTCCTTGTGCGTATTAGGTTTGAGTACTCTCGCTGCAGAGACTGCTCCCATTCTTGGCGCTTCCCGGAGGGCATATTCTTTATGTCGTTGATCGTTTGCGGGTCTTGGCTCTCATCATCCTTGTTCACGGCGCTCAGTGCTCGTTCGTCCAAGGCGTTGGTATCGAGCTGGAGCTTTGCCTTGGAGGAGGCGCCCCCCGAGTTCGAGATGCTGTGAACTAGGTAGGCAACTGGCTGATGAGAGCCCTCGCGGACCACGTGTGCTGCGTAGCTAAAGGTCGATTGAGGTCCGTGCATGGCCTCCGGCGGGACGTTGAGGTGCTGCGTCGCTTTTCGCTTGCGCGGGGAGCGTCTCAGCGCCCCCTGAGGTGGTAGCTCTACAGAGAGCTGACCTACATGCTCGGCTGAGAGCTGTTCATCTTCTGTTTCCGTGACACCGGGGCTGACCGGTGCAGGTGCCTCCGTCAGCGGAGGGGCGCCGGCTGCAGCGCTCGTGGCACCGACGGCTGAGTCGGGCGCATTGCTGCCGTCGGCGGCAGCCGCAGGGTCAGCCCTGCTTATTGCTCCGACTGCTGAGTCGGGCGTATTACTGCCGTCGGTGGCAGCCGCAGGGTCAGCCCTGCGTATTGCTCCGACTGCTGAGTCGGGCGTATTACTGCCGTCGGTGGCAGCCGCAGGGTCAGCCCTGCTTATTCCCTGCTGAGGGCTTTCAGGCCTCGGCTGAGAGGCGTCAGAGCCGTTGACGACACAGAGCGGCACCGGCTCCGCCGTCTCGGGCGATGTGGATGAAAAGGAGGGCGAGGAAAGCCTCACCCTGGCGGGTGCTGACCCGACGAGAGAGGAGACGACGTGCGCGGTCTGCTGGGCGAGCAGACGGTGAGCGCGCGGCAAGTTGCGGGCAAAGCAACGATCGTGGATAGTCCAGAACGTAGTTGCGTTGGATGCGATGGCGTCTTCGTAAACGGTGAGGGCGCTAGTTGCAACAACCTTGCCGGTGTGGAGGTTTAGGACGTGATGGTGCCGTACGAGTAGCCAATGGCCGGGCCGAGGTAGATGCCTTCTTGTCCCCGGCGGTGCCCCTTGAGGACGCCGCGAGGTTTCTTTAGCACGGCGGGAGAGCCAAAAACGTATACTTGGCGCAGGTCGGGTGAGCGACCAAAGTGGCGCGCAAAAGGAGACTCGTTGTCGCGACTCGTGGGCATGCGATTCCTGACGTAGACGGCCATGCTCAGTGCGGCCGCCCGAAGGTCCGCGGTCAGCTGCGCAGCGACGAGCAGGGCACGCATTGTGTCCTGTAGCGGGCGCAGCGTTCCTTCTGCTGGATGCGGCGCGTGAGCGTGCGGAGTCGCAATCCGGAGTTCCCAGTGCCAAATCGAGAGGGATTTGGCGACCTCTTCGCTTGTGAAGTATGTGGCTGCGTCTACGTAGATGGAGGCCGGGCCTTGCTCGTCGCTTTGCCAGTGAGTCCGTAGGCTGCGCAGCGTGTCCATCGTGTTCTTTGTGTCAGGCATGAGGAAGACGCGTGCGTAGTCAGAGAAGAGATCTCTGGCGCGGAGAGCGTAGCGATGGCCCTTGGCGTAGCTCGGGGCCGCCATCGNGAGCGTGCGGAGTCGCAATCCGGAGTTCCCAATGCCAAATCGAGAGGGATTTGGCGACCTCTTCGCTTGTGAAGTATGTGGCTGCGTCTACGTAGATGGAGGCCGGGCCTTGCTCGTCGCTTTGCCAGTGAGTCCGTAGGCTGCGCAGCGTGTCCATCGTGTTCTTTGTGTCAGGCATGAGGAAGACGCGTGCGTAGTCAGAGAAGAGATCTCTGGCGCGGAGAGCGTAGCGATGGCCCTTGGCGTAGCTCGGGGCCGCCATCGGGCCGAGAGCATCGTTTGTGATTGCCTGACGAGGTCTCGATGCTCGAGGATGTGGTCCTGGTGGAGTGTTGGCGAGCCTGACGTTCGCGAGCCCGCAGGCTGTGCAGGTGGACGAGATTTGGGCTGAGCGCTACCCCGAGTGCCTTGCTGAGGCGCCTCGGGAGGGTCATCACGTTTGATGGTCATCCTGTTCTGTCTTCTTTCATTCTATTGTTTACTTACGGGGTCTTGTGTAGCTCTTAGTCGGTTTCTCCAAAGTATTGGGGCCCAATACCTGTTGAGAAAATGGACTGTAAGATGGATTCTGTTTAACGCTGGTTACCTACGGACAATTCGGATCTGGTCGTGATGGGACTCGCTTTGCCTCGACGCCAGATCCGAGACTTGGATAAGTGATGTACAGAGGAGATTGTGAGGAGCACGGGACTTTGTCACACTTCCCGGCTAGGAGATGTTCACTGCCGTGACTTTGTAGTTTGCCCTCACCAAGTACACTGACTGCAGCAGGAGGCTTTAGATGAGACTTCCCATGGGGGAAAGGTTGACGTTGTCTGGTCCATGCCGTCCAGCCGTGGTGGCGTCATTCTTTATCCTCGATACATTCGCGCCATCGCACCAGCAAGTCATTGTGAATTTGCGTTAGGGTATTGTTCGCTGATGCTTTCCATTAAAGCTTTCTGTTTTCATCGCTGCGAAGGGCTCGTCACTGTCAAGGTTCCTCAATGGTGGCTTGTGGCTGGCTTATTTCACTGCTGCAATGTCTTGCTGCCAGTATGACCAGACTGCTTCTTCATTGTTCGACTTGTTGCGCTGATGAGCCCTTGAAACAGGCCTATTTGGATGGAGGACGAATGGCGGGGTTCGTGGAGCCGCGACCGTGCGGAAGACGCCGCAATTGTCAAATTTCTGCGCAAGTTTTCTGCGCAAGTTTGCCCCCCGAGTAATAAATCAGTGCTAAAAACGCACTTCAGATAAATCAGTGCTAAAAACGCACTTCAGACATTTATACAGCAATCAAGCACAGTAGCCACAGGCACGGCCACATACCACAAGCCAGCTGCACCTCTCTCAGAAAGCACGACATAGAATGAACGAGAATACGCGCAAGATTCCAGGCGGGCAAACGTCCAGAGTCACTCTCCGGGTCATGCCGCCCTCCAAGCTTCTCGATCACACCAGCCAGGCGTCCCAAGTTACATGACACTTCATGTCGCAGCGTAATCCCGTGGCCTCACCGACGAAAACAACGTCCTGCGCTGGCATCGCCTGTTGCAGTTTCTAACAGCAGTACAGCCAGCGGGCTAGCCAGCTCAGCTTTAAGCCAGCTGGCTTCTTTCGCGAGCTGGATCCTGTCACACGTTCTCGTTGTCTGCTTGTGGCATGTGGGGGGCACGAGCTCATCACGGCCCAGCTTGCAGTCGGTCTCGCAGTCGCTGCCGAGGAAGCGCACGCCAGTGGCCAGGCGTCCAAGCCGAGCCGGGCCGAGCCAAGCCAGGCCAGGCGAAGCGACGCCGAGGAGCCGAAGTCGCTACCGCACCTGGCGGGTCGGCCGGTCGACTCAGCTGCCAGCCTTGGACGCAGCTGTCACTGGGTTGCTAGTGGCTGCGACGCGCGCTCGCGACCGCGTTGCCACGGCTGACGCCTCGCCCCGCGAGGCGGAGGAGGCGCGGCCGTCTTGTCATGGGCGGGCTCGCCACGGCCGGCCTCGCCACGCCCGCTTCCTTGCCGGACTCCGCGGGCGACCCGTCTCGGAACGCACCCGACCACCCGAGCTGCTGCCGGCAGCGGCAGGCCGCTTCCCGGTCGTGGGCAGCGTTGCCGAGATCCAGCCCGCGGTGAAGCTCGACACTGGGCAGATACTATGTGCCCACTGCAAACGGTGTTTTCGGTGGCGGGCTGCGAGAAGACGCAGTCTCGGAGCGGCGCACCCACTCGGTATACGGCTCTGTCGAGGCAGCCGTGCGCGACGCCGCGGCCGAGGGCAAGAGATCATGATGTCGTGTGATGACTGCGGCCGAGATTGTGATCAGAAGAAGCCAGCGGCCCGGCTCCAGCTGGGGCAGAAAGCGCGCAAGAGCTGGGCCCAGCCCATCTCTCACCTAGCACTGCCAGAAGATCAAAAACCTAGAAGGCCGGGCCCAAAGAGCTGAGCACCCCGAAGAACCAGGGGGGAAAGGAGCGAGGAGCAAGAGATTGACGCAGAGGAGCTGGCTGGGCAAAAGCAAACCCAAATCTCAGTCAGGTCGAAGCCGCACCAACCAAGAGACGAAAAGAGCACAAGAAGATGTCCAAGCTCGCGACCGTCGTCGTCCTCGTGATTGCCGTGATGGCCTCGCTTACCACGCCGCAGGCTGAGGCGATCAGCATGCGCGGCATGCCTGAAGTGGAAGATGTGACCTCGCGCGAGCTCGCCACAACGTGCTTGAAGACGTGCCCGGAGAACTCGGTCCTTAAGCCGGAAGCCGCAAATAAGGAATGCCTCGTGCAGTACGCCGACTGCAAGTGCAGCTTGCCCACACTCGGCAATGGCTACTGCAGTGGCAAGGTGACCACCGTCCAGACGGGCGTGTACTCGGCCAAGTGCGTGCAAGAAAAGACCCCGTGCACGAGCACCGGAAGTGGTGGTAGCAGCAGCGGTGGCACGCCTCCTACGGCTGAGGAGCAGGAATGCATTTCAACGTGCCCGGAGAACTCCGTGCGCAAGACCTCTGCCGCCGGCAAAGCGTGCTTGAACCAGCAGACGGACTGCACGTGCTCTCTGCCGACGCTTGGCAATGGCTACTGCAGCGGCAGGGTCACGTCGGTGCCCACTGGTGTGAACACGATGCGCTGCGAGCAAGAAAAGACCCCCTGCACGACCACGGCTCCCACTACAAAGCCTCCCAAGTGCATTAAGAAATGCCCCAAACATTCAATTCGCCGGCCCGAGAGTGCCTCAAAGACGTGCCTCAATCAGTTCGAAGATTGCGAATGCCAGCTTCCCAAGGCCAAGAACCCACTATGCGTACTTGCCGTCAAGACAATCTTGACGGGCACCAACACTGCAAAGTGCGTACAGAGTAAATCGTGCCCATAATTTCAGTTTGACAGAGCTTGAAGTCAGACACGTGGTCAGTCGTCAGACGGCTTGACGATGACGAGTTCCATGTGCGCTTTACACGAAAATCGCTGAGCTTGATTTTCTAAAACCAAGCTACGTGGAGATCTCTGTCGCGGGTAGCTGGTCAGAATTCGCCAAAGTTGTAATCTGATAATCATCTGTAAAATTTATGAACATAGAAAAATGACGAGCGATGGCGTCGAGGATGCGAGGGAGTCAAGCGACTCGCGTCAAGATTGAAGGGCAAAGGATACTTTATTTTTCCACACGCAGAATATGTACCATTCCGCTACTGTCACCAATAATGAAGAAATTGTCAAGTCGAGCAGTTGCCCTTATGGCATGATCTGTGGTGAAACCGACTCCTCCGTGAAGTCTTACCTGTACGCCTTTGCTCACGACTACCACCGCGCATGCGCTTGAGTCCACACCAAGGGTAATTGATGGATCTGCGTTCAGTTCCTCCCCTGTTCTCACATTCCAAAAGCGGGTTCTGTCATAGCATTGGGAAACAACTGTATCGCCCTGAACAGCGACTCGATCGACCGGTGATAAATGTCCCTGAAGAAGACGCATCTCGTTGCCCGACTTTGCATCCCAAACGCGTGCCGTTTTGTCTGCAGACCCAGACACGACGATATCGTCCCCGATCGCTACAACGTTGACTTGAGCAGAGTGCCCCTTCAACACGTGCTGCACCTCGCCCGACGTAGCGTTCCAGATGCGCACTGTCTTGTCCGCAGAGGCAGAAACGATGGTATCGGCTTTAATCGCCACGCAATTGACGTGACTTGAGTGCCCTTTTAGCACGCGTTTCGTTTCGCCCGACTTAGCGTTCCAGATACGCACCGTCTCGTCCGAGAACCCACTGACGATGGTGTCGCCCTGGATCGCCACGCTGTTGACATACCAAAAGTGCCCCTCGAGCACGCGCTTTTTCTGGTCGCGCTCTTCCTGGCGCGGCGAAGCGTTCCATACGCGCACCGAATGGTCGGCGGAACCAGAGACAATGCACTCGCCTTCGATTGCGACGCTGTTGACCTGACCAGAATGTCCCTTGAAAGTGTGCTTCTCCTCGCCCGACTCGGGGTTCCAGATGCGCACTGTGCCGTCATCAGACCCAGTCACAATGATGTCGCCCTCGACCGCCACGCTTTTGACCACGTCCGAATGCCCCTTGAGAAGATGTTGGTTTTCGCCGCGCAAGGTGTTCCACATTAGAACCAAATTATCCGCAGACCCCGACACGAGGCTATCCCCCTCGATCGCCACGCTATTGACTCCAAGAGAGTGTCCCTTGAGAACGTGCTTTGAATCGCCCGATTCAGCACTCCAAGTGCGCAGCGTCCTGTCCAAGGACCCAGAGACAATCGTCCCTGCATGTATCGCCACGCTTGTGACCTTCCCGGAGTGCTCCTCCAACACGTGCTGCTCCTCGCCCGACGTAGCGTTCCAAACGCGCACCGTGTTGTCATCGGACCCGGATACAATTGTATTGTCCTCGATCGCTACGCTCTTGACAGCTTCAACATGTCCATGAAAAACGCGCCTTTCCTCGCGCGCGCTAAGACTCCAAGTACGCACCGTCTTATCCTTGGACCCACTGACGATGGTGTCGCCCTGTATCGCCACGCTCTTGACCGCGCCAGAGTGCCCTTCAAAATGGTGCTGCATTTCGCCTGACTCTGCTCTCCAGAAGCGTACCGTCATGTCCCTGGATCCTGTCACGACAATTTTGCTCTTGATTGCAACGCTTGTAATCTCATCAGTATGGCCTTGGAGGATTTGCTGCGTCTCGCCTGAAATTGCGTCCCAGATGCGGGCCGTCTTATCCGCGGAGCCTGAGACGATGATGTCGCCCTCACTCGCCACGCTGAGCACTGGGCCCGAGTGCCCTTTTAAGATGTGTTTTACCTCTCCAGATTTTGCGTCCTAAATGCGCACTGTATTGTCCCAAGACCCGGATACAATTCTGTCGCCCTCGAGTACCACACTCATTACACCTTAAGTGTGCCCTCTAAAAGCATGCTGCAAACGGTCGCGGGGATGAGCAAGGGTCACACGAACAGGTTTCAGCCATGGTCTATCAGGTGTTTGCAGACTATCTACCAAGGGATCTTTCGAGTCGTGACCAAGACGCGCTAGAACTTGCGACGCAAGTTCTTTGGGATCGTGTTGCAGACTATCTACCAAGGGATCTTTCGAGTCGTGACCAAGACGCGCTAGAACTTGCGACGCAAGTTCTTTGGGATCGTAGCTGAGGGCATGCACTGCTTTGCTCAGGAATCGGGGCGTATCACTTTCGGGCGCAAAGTAGATGCCGAGTTCGACGCAGTCGCGAATAAGGTTTCCGATTGTGGCCCGCCTTTGCGCTTCATCGTCACCGACAGAGATGGCCTTCTTCACCCATGCAAAGTCTTTCAGGAGCGCAAAGGCTCGTTCCCGGTCATCACTCTTGACGCTGTGAAAGATGGCGTGACGGAGCGAAAAAACGCCGTCGCGCGAGCTGCTGCAGTAGTCGGCCAAATACTTATGACCGTCTTTCTTGTTCACGTACAGCTGTCTTCCGCTCTGCTTTCGGTCTGAGAGCCAGTCTGCCATGCGCTTATGAATGAGTGCCACACGACCATCGCCGCCTCGATATAAGAAATTGCTCGCGTCGTCGACCATATCATCCATAATATGTTGCTCTAATTGCAGAACTGCGCTTAGTTGCTCGACACTCAGTGGTTCACGAGCAGCTACGATTGGCGCCAGGAGCATCTTGTACGTCTCCTCCCCGCCAACTTTTTCTTGCAGGCGCTCAAAGTACTCTTTGAACATGCCGCCAAGCCCGTTGGGAATGGCGTCTCCGTGAGAGATTTCCTCCAAGGTCAGCAGTCCACCTTGTTTCTCCTCGTGCATCCGCTTCAGGGTCTCGGGAAGGAAGCTCGCCCAGAGAAAGAGACCTTCAGATCGCTCGGAAAGAATTCTGGCGAGACGAGCAACGTCCTCTTGCTCCACGGTATCTTTCATGTCGCACAGCAAATGCTCGATGTGATTTTCGATGTCGCGAAAGTTCTCTTCGTCCTTGAGCTCCAGCACTTTAGAATCAAGGCTGTTGTTGGTGATGCCGCGTTGAATCTCGCCTTCGGGACGTGTGCTCACGACCAAGCTGAGCCATGCCGGCATCGCATCCTTCCACGTGCGAATGACCTTTCGCAAAACATCGTCACTCTTGCTGCACTCGTCGAGAGCGTCGAGCACGACCACTTGTCGCATCTGGTCTGAGCCGAGCTTGGCTGCAGGATTGACAAGAATGGTCTGGAATACGTCGGCCAGAGGCTCGTCACGGATACCGCCGAATTTCTTGAAGTCCAGCGCATCGGCAAAGCCAGGCACGCTTAGACAGAGCTGCCACGAAATGCTCACGAGAGACTCTTTCGGCGCAGCGGTCGCGGCTTGATCATGTCGAAAGAAGTGGTAAGCCGCCACATTAATCGGCAGCAGCCTATTGTCAG
>BGKB01000363.1:0-12401 GCA_003116975.1 Aurantiochytrium sp. KH105 | reverse complement strand
CCTTTACCAGATCCCGCCAAGCTCGCGCTATAATCAAGCGCCGCTAGGAGGACCTTTGTTGTAGAGTGCCCACGCGGCTTCAAGTTCGAAATCAATCGACTCAAACAGCACGAACGGTCTCCACACCATCGGTATCAGTTCAAAACGTTTCGCAACAGCGTACGAAAACGAAGCTTCCACTTCTGCGGCACCATGACCACTGGCATCGACATCATCTGCCAAACGCCAGTGCGCTGCCTCAACAAAAAACAAATCTTAGCGCGCTTCTTCCTGCCCGCTCCGCGCCTCCATCACAGAAGCACTTCCGCCAGCCAGAGTCCGCACGCAACCCCGAAGAAAATGAAGAGACCAAAACGATCCGTTGCCGCGCCTCTTGCGAAACGCAGTCCCAGACCGTTGGACTCGAAATAGGTCCAAAAATTTGAATAGGCCTCTTTCTTTCATGCTCGAAAAAAATTGGTAGCCGAGACACAGGCTTGCGGATCAACGGCAAATCGAGGCAACAAAGTGATCGGCGCGAAGAGCTTTGCATGAAGCACTGTGGGGCTCACTGTACACAAACAAGTGCCCTCAATGAACACTTGAATTTGCTATCATCGTCAAAAAATTCTTTGCCAAAATCGACTTGGCCCAACTTGCTCCAATGTATTTGACCATGTACGCCCCCTTGCTCACCGCCCTTGCACCGCCCCGGCACTTGATTTAGGGGACCTCATTTGGGCACCCAAACGTCAAGTCCGTCCTGTTGATCTACTTTGGAATTTTTGAGTGCCCAAACTTCGCTCCTCTTGTCGCGGTGCAGCAAGAAGTGCATCAAAGACAGCCCATTTTGTTCATTTTCTGCTCATCTATCGGTCAGTCTGCAGGTTCAGCGAGCGACGCGACACCATCCGCGCACCCTGACGCGGCTGCAACAAGCATGACACCAGCGTCTGACATTTTCTGCTGCACCGCAACCAACACCATAGAGCCTTGCGAGGCTTTCACAAGTCAAGCTTCTTGTTGCCATTGTTGCAGTACAAGAACCAAGTCGATCTGTACCAACCCGACACACGACGCGCCACACGCGCAAACCACCCTGTCGTGCTCGTCATCGCACATGAAAAGCTCTGGTGCAGCCGGCTGCTCGCTTGTGGAAGATCTCGTCACCATCTTGTTTGCCGTTCGCAAGCCCCGCCAGCCTGCCTTCTTTTTTGGCTCTCAACAAGGCAGCTTTTCGAATCCACTGCAGAGACCGTGACTGTGCCGACGAGCTCAGCACTTCCCTCAGCCCCAGCACCTACCTTGCGCCATCTCGCTCTGCCATGCGCATATCTTTTGCTCACTCGCGCCGCAGTCAAAAGCTTGCCATCTATTTTTTCTCTCTTTTTAGCTCGCGTCATTTTCATCAACTCTAGCCATCCCTCACTGCCGCACGTGGTCGTCTTAAGCAAAAGCAACCACGCTCAGCTCTTGCACTCGACCTGCGCTGCCTCTGGCTTCCCTTGTTTCGCCTCTGCCATCTCTCGCTTGCTCGATCTCCTGCCACAAAGCCACACCTCATATTCTTCTTTTTGTGGTGTCGATCTTTCTTTCACAACAGCCCTGCCTGCACTAGCTCACCGCCCACGCCGACGAAATCCAGCCACGCCACCTCTCTGCGCAAGACCTACGCAGCGCGCGCCCCGCTCTGTCTCACGACGCTGCTCGCTTCTTCTGCAGGCAGCGAAACCAACAAAGAGCTCAGCTCTAATAAAACAAAAAAGCAGGAGACAAACGCACTAGCATGCTTTTCTCTGCGACAACAATCGTTCGAGCCAATCCAAAACCATGGAGCCAACCTCTACACTTGGATCAACCTTTGCAAGCTCATTTGCACATCATCCGCCATCCCTCTCAAGTCCCGAGCAGCCCATAGCACACCAAGCCGCGAAGCAACGCCTCGCTCGCAACGCTTGCCTTGACTTACACAAGCAGCACGCTGATAAAACTACTCTTGCGGATCTGCCACATGCCTGCCAGCCTCCCCAAGCTCTGCGACCAGGATTGCACTGCATTTGTCTGCTCTTGCGTGCGTTGCCAACGCTGCCCCCATATTGTTCACTTTTACCTTGCTCGCCTTCTTGCGCCTCGAACGCAGCACATTTTCTGATGACTCGAAGCCTATCTCTCAAACAAGCTTGCGCACGCAGGTATGACCATTCGCTGACGACGCAGCACCTTTTTTCTATCCGTGAGACCAGTCTTCAAGCCAACACTTTGCATATAACACGCACTCTATGCCCTCTTCCTCGCCAACGACACCTGCAACATGCGTCAATCATCTTGCAAACGAACAAATATATTCACCAACACCCATTCATGCTGATCAGCTCAGCGAGCTTGTCTCGGCATGTCTGCAGCTTGCGTATCATCATCAACAACTCATACATATCTTATCTTCTCGCGCACAGACGCCTCACGGACCACCGTTAAACCCTTGATCCATGCGAAATCGCACGCATGACGCCACGACATCCTACGCGAGCCTACTCACAGCGTACGCGGACGATTTGCAGCCTTTGCATCGAGCTCTGCGACGAGCAAGCCCAGCCAGCTTGCCTTCTTTGTTGGCTATCGACAATAGACAATGACGCCACCACGGCTAGACGGCATGGACAAGATGACGTCAACATTTCGCCAATAAAAAGTCTCATCTAAACCCCTTGCAGCGGTCAGTGTTCTAGGTGAGGGCAGACTACAAAGTCACGGCAGTGAACATCTCCTAGCCGAAGAGTGTGACAAAGTCCCCGTGCTCCTCACCAGCTCCTCTGCACATCACCCATCCAAGTCTCGGACCTGGTGCCGAGGTAAGGCGGTCCCGTCACAACCAGATCCGAATCAGCCGTAGCCAATCAGCGTTAAACAGAATCCATCTTGCAGTCCATGCCCTCAGCAGTTGGCTCTCGACAAGGCAGCTTTCCACATCCACTGCAGAGACAGTGACTGAGACGACGAGCTCAGCACTTGCCTCAGCCCCAACTCCTACCTTGCACTATCTCGACCGGTCATGCGCGTACCTGTTGCTCACTCGTGCCGCAGTCAAAGCTTGCCATCTACACTGGCTTCCATTTTCTCTCCTTATTTGTTCGCCTCTTTTTCTGTTGACTTTAGCCATCCTTCACTGCCGCACGTGATTGCCGACAGCAAAAACAAACGCGCTCAGCTCTTGCGCTAGACCTGCGCTGCCTCCGACTGCCTTTGTTTTCCCTCTACCATCTCTCGCTTGCTCAATCTCCTGCCACGAAACCAGCCTCATTTTCTTCTTTTTCGGTGTCGATCTTTCTTTCACAACAGCGCTGCCTGCACGAGCTCTCCGCCCACATCAACAAAATCGAGCCACGCCACTTCCCTGCGCAAGACCTATGCATCGCGCGCGTCGCTCTGTCTTATAACGCTGCTCATCTCTTCTGCAGGCAGCGAATCCAACAAACAGCTCAGCTCAAATTACAAAAAAGCAAGAGACAGCCGCACTACCATGCTTTTCTCTCCAACAACACTCGCTCGATTCAAACAAAAACCATAGAGCCAAGCTATACACTTGGATCAGACTTTGCAAGCTCATTTGTAGTCCATCCGCCATCCCTCTCAAGCTCCAAGCGGACCAAAGCGCCCCGAGCTAGCCAAGCAACACCTCACTCGCAACGCTAGCCTTGACTTACACAAGCAGCACGCTGCCAAAACTGCTCTCGTGCTTCTGCCACGTGCCTGCCAGCCTTCTCCAAGCTCTGCGACCATGATCGTACTGCATTTGCTTGCTCTGGCGTGAGTTGCCAACGCTGCCCCATATTATTCACCTTTACTTTGCTCTCTTTCTTGCACCTCAAAGGCAGCTGGTATTTCTCTGATCCGCAGCCTAGCTCTCACAGAAGCTCTTATACGCAAGTTTGATCATTTATTGACGATGCGGCGCCTCTTTCTATCCGTGCAGTCAGTCTTCAAGGCGATACTTTGCATACCACGCACTCTCGGCTCTCTTTCTTGACAATTCAATTACACCTGTAACATGCGTCAACCTTTTTTGTAAACGATCGCATACAATGTCCAGCGCTCATTCATGCCAGTCAGCTCGTCGAGCTCGCATCGTCAGGTCTGCAGCTTGCGTGGCTGCTTCGCTCACTCGTACGCACCTCATCTTCTCGTGCACAAACGTCATAAAAACCAATGCCAGCGCCTCTGATACATGCGAAAATGCTTGCATGACATTTCAAAATCCTACGAGAGCCTGTACGCAGCCTGCGCGGACGATCTACAGCATTTTCGTCGAGAGCGACGGCGGACAAGCCCGACCAGCTTCTCTTCTTGTTTTTGCCTCAATAAGCAGCCTCTTTTCGCATCCACTGCAGAGACGATGACTGTGCCGACGAGCCCAGCGCTTGTCTCAGCACCAGCTCCTACTCTGCACCGTCTCGCCCTGCCATGCGCGTACCTTTTCATGCTCTTGCAATCGCAAACGCCTGCCATGAATACTCGCTCCCCCATTCTCTATTTATTTCGTCTTTCTTGGTCAAGTTTAGCCACCCTTCACTGCCGCCCGTGGTCGTCGACAGCAAAAGCAACCACGCTCAGCTCTTGCGCTAGACCTGCGCTGCCTCCGGCTGCCTCTGTCTTGTCTCTTCCGTTGCTCTCTCGCTCCGTCTGGTGCCACAAAGCCACACCTCATTCTCTTCTTCTTCTTGTGTCCTCATTTTCTTCTTTCACAACACCGCTGCCTGCACAAGCTCTTTGCCATCGCCGACGAAATCTAGCCATGCCGCCTCTCTGCGCAAGACCTACGCAGCGCGCGCATCGCTCTGTCTCACGACTCTGCTCATCTCTTCTGCAGGCAGCGAAACCAACAAAGAGCTCAGCTCTAATAACAAAAAAGCAGGAGACAAACGCACTAGCATGCTTTTCTCTTCAACAATACGAGCTCGATCCAAACAAAAACCATAGAGCCAGGCTACAGACTTGGAGCAGACCTGGCAAGCTCATTTGCAGGTCATCCGCCATCCCTCTCAAGCCCCAAGCGGACCAAAGCACATCTACTTAGCCAAGTAACATCTCGTTCGCAACGCCAGCCTTGACTTGCACAAGCAGCACGCTGCCAGAACCGCTCTCGTCGACCTGCCACATGCTTGCTAGTCTTCCCCAATCCTTACGACCATGATCGCGCATCATTTGCTTGCTCTCGCGTGCGTTGCCAACGCTGTCCCATATTGTTCACCTTTACTTTGTTCGCCTTCTTGGCACCTCGAACGCAGCTGAAAGTCCGCTAATCCCCAGCCCAGCTCTTGAATAGGCTTGCCAGCGCCAACCAATCCCTTTGCTGGCCATGCGATCCCTCTTTACCCGTGCAGCCACTGTCCAAGCCGATACTTTGCTTTGCTTATACCACGCACTCTGGGCTCTCTTCCTCACCAAGCACACCTGCAACATGCGTCAACAATCTTAAAAGCGATCGCATACACCGTCTAGCACCTATACACGGTCAATCAGCACGACGTGCTCGTCTCGCCGGGTCTGCAGCTTGCGTGGCTGCGTCGCGAACCCGCGTTCATCTCCTCTTCAGTGAATAAACGCCATAAAAACCACCGTCAAGGCCCTTGATCCATACAAGAATGACGACATGATGCCACAACATCTTGCCAAAGCCTGCACGTAGCGTGCGCAGACGATTTGCAGTCTTCTCAGCGAGATCTGCGGCGAACGAGCCTAGCCAGCTTTTCTTCTTTTTTTTTTGCCTCAACAAGCCGCCGCTTTTCGCATCCACTGCAGAGACGATGACTGTGCCGACGAGCCCAGCGCTTGTCTCGGCACTAGCTCCTACTCTGCACCGTCTCGTCCTACGATGCGCGTACTTTTTCATGGTCTTGACGTTGCAATCGCCTGCCCTACATTCGCTCACATATTCTCTCCTTATTTGTTCGCCTCTTTTTTGCCAACTTCAACTATCCTCCACTGCCGCACGTGTTCACCGACAGCAAAAGCAAACACACTCAGCTCCTGTACTAGACCTGCGCTGTCTACTGCTGTCATTGTTTCGCCTCTGCCATTCCCCGCCCGCTCGATCTCCTGCCACAAAGCCACACCACATTTTCTTTCTTTTTTGCGTCGTCTATTTTGNCAGGTCAAACTCATTAGCATGCTTTGCTCTTCAACAAAGGTCGCTCGATCCAATTCAAAGCCATAGATCCATCCTGTACACTTGGATCAGCCTTTGCAAGCTCATTTGCAGGTCATCCGCCATCCCTCTCAAGCCGCGAGCGGACCAAAGCACATCAAGTTAGCCAAGCAACACCTCGTTTGCAACACTAGCCTTGACATACACAAGCAGCACGCTGCCAAAACTGCTCTCGCTGATCTACCACATCCCTGCCAGTCCTTCACAAGCTCTGCGACCAGGATCGCGCAACATTTTTTTTTTTGCTTGCTCTCGCGCGCGTTGCCAGCGCTGCCTCGTATTGTTCACTTTCACCTTGCTCTCTTTCTTGCACCTCGAGCGCAGCTGAAATTCCGCTGATCCCCAGCCCAGCTCTTGAATAGGCTTGCCTCGCGCAAACAAAACCCTTCGCTGGCCTGCGACGCCATTTTTCTATCCGTGCAGTCAGTCTGCAAGCCAATACTTTGCATATACCACGCACTCTAGGCTCTCTGCCTCGCCAACGATACCTGCAACATGCGTCAACCATCTTGCAAACGAACAGATATATTGGCCAGCGTGCAAACGTGCCAGTCAGCTCAGCGAGCTCGTCTCGCCGGGTCTGCAGCTTGCGTAGCTGCTTCGCTCAATCGTACGCACCTCATCTTCTCGTGAACAAACGCCATAAAAACCACCGTCAAGGCCCTTGATCAATGCGAAAATGCTTGCATGACGCCACAAGATCTTGCCAAAGCCTGCCCGTAGCGTGCACGGACGATCTACAGCCTCCCCAGCGAGATCTGCGGCGAACAAGCCCAGCCAGCTTGCCTTCTTTTCTGGCTCTCAACAAGGCAGCTTTTCGCATCCACTGCAGAGACAGTGACTCTGCCGACGAGCTTAGCACTTGCCTCAGCCTTAGCGCCTACCTTGCACCGTTTCGCTCTGCCACGCGTATACCTTTTGTTCACTCGCGCCGCAGCCAAAGCTTGCTATATACACTCGCTGGCCCACGCTCTCTTTATGAGCTCGTCCTTTTTTGGTCAAGTTAGCCACCCTTCACTGCTGCACGTGGTCGCCGACAGCAAAAGCAACCACGCTCAGCTCTTGCACTCGACCTGCGCTGTCTACTGCTGTCTTTGTTTCGCCCCTGCCATCTCCCGCTTGCTCGATCTCGTGCCACAAAGCCACACCTCATTTTCTTCTTTCTTTTGTGTCTTTTATTTTCACAACAGCGCTGCCTGCACAAGCACTTTGCCCATGCCGACGAAATCGCGCCACGTCGTCTTCCTGCTCAAGACCTACGCATCGCGTGTATCGCTCTGTCCAACGACGCTGCGCAGGCAACGAAACCAACAAAAACGAGCTCGGTTCAAATAACAAAAGAGAAAGGAAGCGACGCACTTGCGTGATTTTCTCTCCAACAACAGTCGTTCGATTCAAATAAAAACCATAGATCCAAGCCACAGACCTAGACCAGCCTTTGCAAGCTCATTTGTAGATCATGCATCATTGTTGGCAGGCTAAACCCGGGCCAAAGCACATCAATTAGCCAAGCAACACCTCGTTCGTAACGCTAGCCTTGACTTACACGAGCCGCACGCTGCCAAAACTGCTCTCGCGGATCTGCCACATGCTTGACAGTCTTCCTCAAGCTCTGCGACAAGGATCGCACTGCATTTGCTTGCTCTGGCGTGAGTTGCCAGCGCTGCCTTATATTATTCACCATTACATTGCTCTCTTTCTTGCACCTTGAACGCAGCTGGTATCTCTCTAATTCGCAGCGCAGCTCTCACACAAGCCTGTCCACGCAAGTTTGAACATTCGCTGGCGATGCGGCACTCTTTTCTATCCGTGCAGTCAGTCTGCAAGCCAACTCCTTGCACGTACAATGCACGTTGGGCTCTCTTGCCAAACAAACACACCTGCAACATGGGTCAATAATCTTGCAAACAAACAAATATGATCACCAGCGCCCATACGTGCCAGTCAGCTTGGCAAGCTCGTCTCGCCGGGTCTGCAGCTTGCGTGGCGGCGTCGCGAACTCGCGTCCATCTCCTCTTCAGTGAAACAAACGCCTCATCGACCACCGCCAAGGCCTTTGATCCATACAAGAACGATGACAAGACGCCACAACATCCTGCTAGAGCCTGCACGCAGCCTGTGCGGACGATATGCAGCCTATTCATCGACATCTGTGACATCAAGCCCAGCCAGCTGGCCTTCTTTTTTAGCTCTCGAAAACGAGCCGCTTTTCGCATCCACCGCAGAGACAACGACTGTGCCAACGAGCTCAGCACTTGTCTCAGCCCTAGCGCCTACCTTGCACCGTCTCGCCCTGCCACGCGTGTACCTTTTGTTCACTCGCGCCGCAGCCAAAGCTTGCCATATACACTCGCTCACATTTTCTCTCTTTTTTTTTAGCTCGTCCTTTTTTGGTCAAGTTTAGCCAACCTTCACTTCTGCACGTGGTCGCCGACAGCAACAGCAACCTCGCTCAGCTGTTGCCTCAGTATTGCGCTGGCCATTCCTGCCTTTGTGTTGCCTCTGCCATCTCTCGCTTGCTCGATCTCCTGCCTCAAAGCCACACCTCATTTTCTTCTTTCTTGACCTTTTCTTTTGTACAACAGCGCTGCCTGCACGAGCTCTTTGCCCACGCCGACCAGATCTAGCCACGCCACCTCTCTGCGCAAGACCTACGCATCGCGCGCCTTGCCCTGTCGTACGACGCTGCTCATCTCTTCTGCAAGCAACGAAACCAACAAAGAGCTCAGCTCTAATAACAAAGAAGAAAGGGTCAAACGCACTAGCATGCTTTTCTCTTCAGCAATACTCGCTCGATCCAAACAAAAATCGTGGCGCCAGGCTATACACCCGGGCCATTCTTTGTAAGCTCATTTGCATATCATCCGTCACTGTTGGCAGGCTGAGGCCGGGCCAAAGCACATTAACTTTGCCAAGCAACACCTCGTTGGCAACGCTAGTCTTGACTTACATAACCAGCACGCTGCCAATACTGCACTCGCTACGCTTCCTTATGCCTATCAGGCTTTCTCAAGCTCTGTGACAATGATCGCACTGCATTTGCGTGCTCTCGCGTGCGTTGCCAACGATGTCCCATATTGTTCACTTTTACCTTCCTCGCCTACTTGCACCTCGAACGCGGCTGGTATTTAGCTTACACGCAGCCTAGCTCTCAAACAAGCTTGCTCACGCACATTGTATCACTCGCTGACGATGCGGCACCTTTTTCTATTCGTGCAGTCAGTCTGCAAGCCAATACTTTGCAAGTGCAATGCACGTTGGGCTCTCTTGCTTGACAATCACGACTGCAACATGCGTCAACCATCTTACAAGCGATTGCATACAATGTCTAGCGCCCATACATGCCAGTCAGCTCAGCGAGCTCATCTCGCCGGGTCTGCAGCTTGCGTGGCGACGTCGCGAGCCCGCGTCCATGTCCTCTTCTATGAAACAAACGCCTCATGAACGAACGCCAAGGCCCTTGATCCATGCAAAAATGCTTACATGACGCCACAAAATCTTGGTAGAGCCTGCACACAGCGTGCGCGGACGATCTGCAGCCTTTTCAGCGAGATCTGCGGCGAACAAGCCCAGCCTGCTTGCCTCCTTTTTGGGCCCTCAACGAGTAGCCGCTTTCCGTATCAACTACAGAGACAACGACTGTGCCGACGAGATCAGCGCTTGCCTCGGCACTAGCTCCTGCCCTGCGCCGTCTCGTCCTGCCACGCGCGTACCTTTTTCGTGGCCGTGGCGTAGCCAAAGCTTGCCCCCTATTCTCTTCTTATTAGCTCGCCTCCAACGACCGAGCGCCGCGGTGCAACTTCATAGTCCACTTTGCAGCGCGAAAAAAGTCACTTGGCGAGCGCAAGTCTTGGCGCAAGCTTGCAAGAGCTCGAGCTTGCCAAGGATGGAAAGGCACGCCAGGCGCCTCGAAACAGCCTCGCCCGCGAGCTAGCCCGGCCTGGCATGCTTGGCATACTTGGTGATCGCGACTCATCAAGGCTTCTCGAAATTAGAATTTGAAAGGCGCAAGCCTGCACGATCTGCACGATCTGGTGCTGGCACAAACAAGATCATCAAGGCGGACTCCGTCATCGTGGCAAAAATAAGCGTATACTGAGGTGGCCGTGAGCGATGTCGAAAGCAGACAATGCTGAAAGTGCTGCTGCAAATGGCAAAAATTTTTTGGCGGTCCTCTTGCGAAGATCCAAGTGAGGGCCCAAGCCTCCTTCACGTTGCCTCTCCTGGCCTTGAGCACCAAGTCTCGTGCTACCTCAGACCAAATGCTTGCGCTCTAGAAAAGGGCAAGAGCTATGTCGGCGCCGCGGCCAACGCGCCAGTTCGTGCCGGCTTCTTTTGCCTGACAATTTGTCAGCGCATCGCAAGAATGACAGCAAGCACCAGGAGAGAACAGGATCATGTGACGTGTAAGCACGAATCGCGTGACGACAAGCTCATACAGGTGTCGTAACCTGGGCCTGAAACGCCTCTTCAAGCTAAAGTGTCGGGGCAATCATCAGTATGGGAAAAGATACGCATATCTTCGAAACCAGTCAGCCAGCAATCAAGACCAGCAAGTCCCGGCCATCTCTCATTTCCGATCTGACCTTGGCCATATGACCACGAGTCAGCCTCAAGCTACCTTCTTTGCTACCGTTTTGTCTCTGAGATCATCGTTGAGAGCTTCTTCGACAAGCTTGCCAATGCTGCTTCAGCTCGGAAACGCGGCGGCGCATCTTCAATCTCGCTCAAGTCTAGCAAGCAGCACTCGTGCTCGTCGCGCCGTCTTCTTGGATCAGTTTTCGCATATTACACGCCGCAACGCAGCACGCCGGCCGGCCGGCAAGACCCAAACTCGCGCATGTGTACGCACATACATACTCAGGTCAAGAAAATTCAAGTTTTTGGCAAGGCTGGCGGCGACCGTGTCTCGAATCGACGATCATGTCCGCTCTACACGCGAGATTATCTGGCAGACCCACAGAGAGACTTTCAAAAGATGTCTTTGACCTGCTCAGCTGAAGAACGCCAGGATGAAACGATCAAGATTACAGGCGACCAAGTAGCTCTCGCAACGTCGGCCGCAGCACGCGTGGAGCGCTCGGTGTCCACGTTCGTGAGCCAGTAAGCCATTGGCAACGACACATTGTCCAAGCACACACCCCAGCCAGGTCTCCTCGCAAGACTTCGATGCCCTTCGGGCTCTTGCTCGTCACCTGAAACAACAACAGCACAGCCCGTTTCGCCGGACGATGTCATTTCCACTGGTCGAGATTCTTTCGCGTGCACGAGGCACAGCAGCAAGCGACGACTTTGACGACATGGCGCCTACAGTTGAGCCTCTGGTGCCAGCGATCGTGGC
The DNA here is from genome assembly GCA_003116975.1 of Aurantiochytrium sp. KH105. Lineage (NCBI taxonomy): Eukaryota > Bigyra > Thraustochytrida > Thraustochytriidae > Aurantiochytrium > Aurantiochytrium sp. KH105. The sequence continues at coordinate 879 of BGKB01000363.1, read as the reverse complement.
CGCATAAACTTGGGGATCGATGCCCCGCGATTGGCGCTAGCAGCGATCGACTTTGCTGTAGCCAACTTGAACGTGAGCCCAATGCAAGACCGCCACGCACACGAGTAAGCCATTGCAAATTACATGCACACGCTGCGTCGTTCGAGTTTTCTTTGATCACAAGCGCTCGCGAGGGCACCTGGACGCTGCGGCAGCCTTTTCTTCGCCTTCCTCGTTGCTGCGCAAGAGGCCGAGACGCCGGGCAGCGCAAGACGGTCTTTCTGGCTCGCACGTCTCCACTGCAGCTCACCATACTCAGCCTCCCCGCTTATCTCCTGGCTCGCTCGCTCGCGCTGCCGGCACCCGCGCCTGGAGACGTCGCCTTCGCGCCTTCGCTGGTCGTTTGCATCGTCGTTGGATCAATCCAACTCCAAGCCGCTCCGTGCGCCAAAGCGCTGCGGCGAGGCCTGCCACGGGCGCGCGCCCGCCTGAGCATATCGGGCTCTCAACGGCATCCGTCGGGCCCGCGCGCTGCCTAGGCGCACCCCTATCCTCTCCGCGGCGCCCGGCTTCGTCGTTTTGTCTTCGGCGGCGACGATGAGACAGAGAGGTCGAGACTGGCCGAGTCTTTGTCCGATTGTGCCTGGCTGTTTGTTCATTTGCAAGGATCAACGATCCACTTTGCATTGCGCGGATAAAACAGTTGGTTGGCTGATGTGGACCTGATGTGGACCTGGGCACCATCAACGAGCTCGCTGCACGGCAAGCTAGCCACCGATGCCCAAGTCAGACGCGTCGCTCACGAGGCAGCCTCGCCTGGCCTGCTTGGCCAAAGATAAAAAATAAAAGGCTGAATGTTTGCCAGTGCTCGAAGAGACGCGCTCATCATCGCCGCAGTCG
>BGKB01000359.1:0-11002 GCA_003116975.1 Aurantiochytrium sp. KH105 | reverse complement strand
TTATAGACTTGCCGTGCCAACAACCATCCAATCTCAGCAGCTACTAGCTCGTGCGACATTAAGGTAAGTCTAACATCGCTCAGAGCACGAACTAGTAATTGTGATCATCTAACTCTTCACTACATCCTCGAGACGACGTTCAATGTGGGGAGAAACAACGACCTTCACTACCAGGCAAAATTAGACTCAGCAGAACCGAAACTCTCCAAACATTCCTAGCGTACTTGGGCATACTTGCAATCCATTTGATTCATAATTTCGTCAACATTTGCCACACGACCTTTCCACTTGCCTTTCTCTACGATTATTGTTCTCCCAGCATCGACTTCGTTGGTGCTTGTCTCCCCCTCGGGTTCTTGGCGACTGCAATTCTCTTTTTCCAGAGTACGTGCAGGTGCGAGAACTTCGTCGAGGACATCTCGCCAGATCTTTTGAAGAGCTGTAACGCTAATGCCGCGGTAGCAGACGATATCGTTGCTGAGGTCATTGTTGTTGTTCAGGTCAAGGTCTTTGTTGCTGTTGATTTTGCTTTTTTCGCGTAGCGTGATAAAGGTCGAAGGGCATTAAAGTCATGCGAGGAGACCTAGCTGGCGCTGTGCGGTGAAAGTGTGTGTCGTCAACAATGGCTCATTTGCTGATGAACTTGCACACTGAGCGCTCGAGGGATGCTGCGGCCAGCGTCGAGTGCGCTACTTGGTCGCCAACGATCTTGCTCTCTCCTTTCTGGCGTCCCATTTTTGAGCAGGCTAGAAGCAACTTTTGAATGTCTCCCTGCGGATCAGCCATATGAGCTTACGTGTACAGCGAACATCCTCGTCGATGTCAGGCAAGACTGCCGCCAGCCTTGGCAATAACTTGTACCTACTTGACCTCATCATGAACCCTCGCGGGAGCCCAAGCATTGCTGGCCGGCTGGCTTGCTGCCTTGAGACGCGCGCGTAATATGTGAAAATGGCACAAGAGAAGACAACGCGATAAGGACGAGTGCTGCTTACTAGACTCGAGGCTCGAGGAAGTCTGGAAATAAGCCGCCGGGTTTCTGTGCCGAAGCAGCATTGGCCGGCTCGTCGAAGCAGCATTCAATAATGACCTCAGAGACGACACTATAGGAGGAAAGGTAGCTTGAGACTGGTTCGTGGCCGAATGGACAAGGTCAAGTCGAAAATGAGAGAGAAGTCGCTGGGTTTTATCGTGGTCTGGTCTCAAAAATATGTGTAGTTTTTCGCACGCTGAAGATCGCCACGGCACTTGAGCTTGTAGAAGCATACCAGCACCAAGTGCGACCTGTATGACCGTGTTGCGTGCGCATCACATGACCTTGTTCGCGCTTGTCACTTGCTGTAATTCTTGCAATGCGCTGAAACGATGTCGTGGAGAAGAAGCTGGCACGAGCAGGCGCGTTGAGCGCACGAGCTTGAGCAGATCGAGAACGATTACGACTTTGCACTCGATGCCATCAGCCTCGATAAATCGCGACCATCGGTGTGCCAAGCACGCCAGGCCGGACCAGCTCGCGAGCGACGCGAATTTGAAGCGCCTGGCATGGACATCCTTCATTGGGGAGCTCGAGCTCTTTTAAGCTTACGCCAAGGGTTGCACTCGCCAACTGACTCATTCGCGCCGCAGAGTGCCACCGGGGCTTTCTTCATGTATTCTCAAGAAAACGGCCAAATTGGAAGAAGACTTGACACGTTGACTTTCGAGCTGACGTTCCTGGGCATGAGGTCGAGTCGAAACTCCGAAGCTGGACTGGATGTTGAATTCGAATATGAAGTAGATGTTGGTGGTGGAGTTGCAATCGAAGACAAAGTTGAAATTCATTTTCAGCTTCTTTCTATGGGTTAAAAACGTTAACAATCTCTTCGAGCCCATTCATGCCGTTCATCCATGCGAGAAAAATCTTGACTCGGACTCCAGGCGTCTCAGGCACTGACAACAACGGCGACTTTGGCGTTCTCGTCAGCCTCGGTCTTGGCCGCGCGACGGCGGCGACGCATGACGACAGCGGCAAACAAACGCTCCAGCCAGGGACCCACGATAAGCGCAAGCGGCGTAGCCGACGACTTGTCATCCTTAATCGCTGTCGGCCCGGCCGTAGGGAACCGCGGTGGGGACTGCGTCTGGTGCGTAGGGGGTCGCATCTGGTGCGTAGGGGACTGCATAGGGAACTGCGTCGGCCTCGGTCTTGGCCTCGGTCTTGGCCGCGCGACGGCGGTGAAGGATGACGACAGCGGCAAAGACGGAGAGGGCCACAAGTGCACCAGCCACAGGACCCACGACAAGCGCCAGCGGCGTAGCCCCACACTCGTCGAAGTGTCCTGTTCCTTCATACGGTCTGGATGCCCCAGTGAGCGAGGCAGGAAGAACTGGCTGCGGCCCGCAGAGAGGAACGTCATCAATGATCCTGCGCATTGGAACCGTGTAAGCTTTCTTGCACCGCTAATATCTCGCGAAGGACTTACAGCAAGGTCAGACTTGTCATGCTATTGACCGCTTGAGGAAGTTTCGTAAGATCTGTGTCGGCGAGGTGTCTGCTCGATTGGTTGTTAGTAACCTTGATATCTGCTTCGGATGTGCGAGTGCGTCGAACGTACAGTCTACGGAGCTGTGTGAGTGCGGACAGACTTTCTGGAAGGGAGGTGAGTGGGTTGCTATTCACGTATCTATAAAGAGAAAACGAAGTGTTAGTTCCCTTTCAGCGATTCGCTCGTATAATTCATGAATGTCTCGCCGTGTCGATGACATCATCTGACTTACAGGTCGGTAAGCTCGGAAAGTCCCGAAATGCTCTCGGGGAGTGACCTGAGCTGGTTGCTGTGGAGAGGTCTGTTTTTGCTCGCGTTCAAGTGTAAGGGTCGTCTTTCTAATATTCGAAGCGCACGGCCAGCTTTGGCCACTTTTACGTACAAGGCAGTCAGCTTGGTCAAAGCCCCAATCGAAGAGGGCAATGCGGTGAGGTTGTTATTATAGAGATCTCTGCAATGAGGTTATTTTCAAGCAGCGAATGTTAGTGGCAAGTCTGTAAGGTCTCGTCAACTACCCGATGAGATTATTTGACTTACAGTGTGGTGAGTTCGGAAAGTCCCGAAATGCTCTTGGGGAGGGACGTGAGCTGGTTGCTGAAGGAGTATCTGTTTTTGCTCGCCTTTAAGTGTAAGGGTCATCTTTCTCATACTTTAGGAGCAAGGCCAGCTTCGGCCACTTTTACGTACAAGGCAGTCAGCTTGGTCAAAGCCCCAATCGAAGAGGGCAATTCGATGAGCTTGTTGCTTTGGATAGCTCTGCAATAAGGTATCATTGCAAGAGTGAATGTTAGTGGCAACTCTTTCAGGTCTCGTCAACCATTCGATGACTTCACCTGACTTACAGGCGGAAAAGTTCGGACAGTCCAGAAATGTTCTCCGGGAGGAACGTGAGCTTGTTGTTGTAGGAAGATCTGTTTTGGCTCGCGTTCAAGTGTAAGGGTCATCTTTCTAATTTTCTAGGAGCAAGGCCAGCTTCGGCCACTTTCACATACAAGGTAGTCAGCTTCGTTAAAGCCGCAATCGAGGAGGGCAATTCCGTGAGCTTGTTGTCGCCAATAGATCTGCAATTATGTATTTTTCAAACAGCGAATGTTAGTGGCAACCCTTTTAGGCCTCTTCAACGTTTCAATGAGATCACCTGACTTACAGGTGGAAAAGTTCGGTAAGTCTCGAAATGCTCTCGGGGATGGACGTGAGCTGGTTGGACGCTGGCGACCTGTTGTGCGCGTGATTGTGCTCGTCAGTATGCTGGCACTTCTCCTGCAGTCAAGAAGCACGGTTAGCGTTGGCCACTTTCACGTACAAAAACATTAGATTGGTCAAAGTTCCGATCGAAACGGGCAATGCCGTGAGCTCGTTGTCGTGGAGCAGTCTGCAATGCGGTTATTTTCGAACAGCGAATGTTAGTGGCGATTCTTTTAGCTCTCTCCACATAGATGATCTTGATGTGATGCACGTACAGGTCCTCAAGATTTGTTAACTGGCCAATAGATTCAGAGATAGCCGTCAGCCCGTTGCCCCTCAGATCGCTACGATAGTAGACGGATGGATTAGTATATCTTGGCAACACTCTGCAATGGAGAAAACTTACAGGTGCGTGAGCGAGGTCAAGGAGGAAAGGGCAGGCTCGAAAACGTCAGTGTCATGGTCCTCGCCTGCGGAGGCGCAATAAGCACTAGTCGACGAGCCGTCACAAGGAGAGGTGTAGCAGGTGCATGTTGCGCCACTTGTCAAGGCTGAGGCACAAAGGAGGATCACCAGGAGCAAAAGATGCCGAAGCATTATCGCGACCAATGCGTTTCTGCTTGACGAGAACCAATCCGAGCTCTTGTTGGCTTCGGGGCGGACAGCGAGGCCTTGCGTCCGTTGCGGGTCTGCAGTGCCTTACCTCCTTATTCGCTGGTACATCCCGGCTCGCCTGAGACCTGGCGAGGGTGTAGCTTTCAATCATTGGTGACCGAGCCGTGAGCCCGCAGAAGGCCAATTTTTACTTTTTGGACCCTCGTGACGTGATGTTGCGGTGCTGATTTCGTGTGCGCATTCCACCTCTCTGCTCTTCTACCACTGGACTAAGTACACCCCGCCTCTTCCTCTTTATGCTGCGCCACCAGGATCTTGCGAGTGCATCAGAGGGAGGGAGAGGAGAAGTGAGAGGGAGGAGGCGCCCCGGCTGATCCGCCAGAGCGGCTGCAGCTGCAGCTGCTTGCAGTGCGTCAATGGCGTCTGCAGCTGCGCTGGCTGGTTGTCTTGCTGGTCGTCGTCGTGCAGTGCTAGGGTCCCTCCCTCGTTGGTTCGTGTGCGACTGCGACTGCGAGTGTGTATTGGCGGCCAGGCTGCCCCTGCCAGCTGGAGCTGTTGCTGGCTGCTGCTGCTGCTGCTTTTAAAAAAGCCTGGCACGTGCGTCGCGCCAGCTCGTGCACGCGCGTGCGGATCTCGTTCCTTATGGTTCTTCGCTTGGGCGCGGGATGCCCCCAAGGCCGCGGCGAGATGGTCGCTGCTCGCGCGCCTCAGCCTCCTGTGGCCAGCCAGACTGGCCAGACCAGCCCAGCCGGAGCCAGGAGGCCGCGCGCTAGGAGGGGATTGGGCTGTCGCGACGCACGAGAGACGAAAAGAGTATAGGCATCTAGTGGGAGGAGATTTGGCTGTGGCAATTTTTTTTTAAATTTTAATTTTTTAACACGGAGTCCACGAGATAAATACATGATTTTGCGAAGGCCAATCGGCACCTAGACCCCTCCGGCTTTGATTTTTTTTTCGAATCGGTTGGTCGACCGTTCGCCCACCGGCGAGAAACGTCGATTGCCGCAGTCTTGGTCTGCAAAGTCAACTCGTTGCAAAGTTAGACCGCGGGCGCCCCGGGGCGCCCTATATAATATATGGGCAGGCGGGCGCGTGAAGGGCGGAGCAGAAGGGGGAGGGCGGCGCGCCTAACGGCGGGAGNTTCTACTCCGCTCATGCGGCTCGCCCACCGGCCTTGTCGCGCCTTCTACGCCCCCGCAAGGCCCGCACGGACGCTCAGGGGCTCGCAGGTCCCGGTTCTGCCTGCTTGTTCCCTAAGATGCTTCCTGATGATTAGCTGCTGATTAGGTCTTTGCCGGGCCGAAGCAATTTTGCAGGGACACCCCGCACGCCCGCGCGCTCCCGGCCGGCGTCCTCCCCCGGGGTCGCGCGCACGCTGCCGCGGCCGCGCGCCGATCGAGGCAAAGCCGGATGGGTCTGATGCCCAGGAGGCCTTCGATTATGAGGAGACGATCACGTACTTTACTCGCGAACTCCGTGTTAAAAAAAAATACCGGGTGTCCACCACCATCGCCAGGGCTGCATCCGCGCGAGAGGTGGTAGGATGGACACTGGCCCTCGAGGCTGGCTTAGGACCGGGGGGGGGGGGCTGCACTGCACTGGGCTGGGCTGCGCTGGGCTGCGCTGGTCGGGCAGATTGCCACGATGGCCGTGCTGCGCTGGGCGGCTCCAGCGGCCGTCGTACATCGAAAAAGGGCAATGGTTCGATGGGAAGGAAACGCCCGAATTTGCGGCACGCGCCACGAGGTAGAAGGGGAAGGAGGAGAAGGGTGGCGTGGTGCGTCGCACCAACCCGGCTGTACTGCGGCCGGACTGGGCTAGTTAGTTGGTCAGTCATGCTGGCTGGCTGCCAACCGAGAGAGAAGCGTCTCGCTGTTGTTGGCTCGGGCGCAGGCGCCGTGCCATGGGCCGCCCCGAAGGCCGCGAGATGGCCGCTGCTCCTGGTCGCCTCGCGCGCCTCCCGTCGCCAGATCAGCCGAGAGTTGGCTGGCTGGCTCGGGCCGCAATGAGGAGACTGGCCGATGCGCTGGCTGCTACGATGCCCGAGAATGATAGAGTACGCTCCCGAGCAGTGGCAAGCATTCAGCCTTTATATTTTTCTTTACAGTTAGCCAAGCACGCCAGGCCAGGCCAGGCTGCCTCGTGAGCGACGCGCCTGACTTGGTGGCTAGCTTGCCGCGCTGCGAGCTGGTTGATGTGCCAAGATCCCAAGTGTTTTATCTGCGCGCTGCAAAGTGGATCATTGGTCCTTGCAAATGGACAAACAGCCAGCCAGAGCATTTGACGAAGACGAAGGCTCGGGCTCGCCGCCGGAGCAGATGACGAAGCCAGGCGCCGCGGAGGTGCCAGGGTGCGCCAAGGCAGCGCGCAGGGTCGACGGATGGCGCTGAGAGCCTGATGTGCCCGGGCGGGCGCGCGCCCGTGGCAGGTCTCGCCGCAACGTCTTACCACTTGGAGTGGCCTGGAGATTGCCTGAATTGACGAAGATGAGGACGCCGTTGCGCGGAGGCGACGGCAAGGGACGCGGGTGCCGGCGGCGCGAGCGAGCCATGAGAGGAGTGGGGCTTCTGGAGGCGGCTGTCTCTGTCGAGCTGCGACGGCGCCGCGCAAGTTGAAAAAGTTGTTCTCGCACTGCCCGACGGCTCCACCTTCACATGCAGTACCAATCAAGGCGAAGAAAGGATTTCCGGAGCGCCTTGGGCTCCGGCGTGTGCTTGCAGCCGAAGAAGGCCCGCGCGACGCGCAGCGTGCACCTGCTCTACAAGGAGCTGCTCGTGCGCGCGGCGGTCTTGCGTCAAGCTCACGCCCACTTTGGCCGGAGCATTGTACTTTTTTTATCATCGCGGCTGCTGGCGCTGCTTGCGCCGAAAGCAAAACAATAGGCGCCATACCGTCAAAGTTGTCGCCTTCTCTTGAACCTCGGGCAGGCGAAAATAAACGAAGTGGTGAAGATGACCTCGTTCGGCGACACGGGCTGCTGCTTTTTCGCGTAGCGAGATAAAGGTCCAAGTCATGCGAGGAGACCTAGCTGGCGCCGTGCGGTGAAAGTAGGTGCAGTCGACAATGGCTCACTTGCTGATAAACGTGCACACTGAGCGCTCGAGGGATGCTGCGGCCAGCGTCGAGTGCGCTACTTGGTCACCAACGATCTTGCTCTCTCCTTTGTGGCGTCCCTCAGCTAGGCAGGCCAGAGGCAACTCTTGAACGTCTTTCTGCGAATCAGCCATATGAGCTCGTTTGTTTAGCGGACATCTTCGTCGATGCCAGACACGGTTGCAGCCAGCCTTGCCAAACCCTTGAACCTTCTTGACCTCTGGCACGCTCAAGCTAACGTTACATGCCGACATTGCTGTTTGACGATGCGACAACCGTGGCAACCATCTTGCTCAGCAAGCAAAGCGCTTCGTTTACGATCGATCGACGAACGATGCTCAATGGCTGGAGGAAATGGTCTTCGTTTTATTACGAGAAAGCTGATGAAGCGAGCGTCTGTCTCCTTTGAAATTTGAATGCGCGCCTGGAGATCGTTTCTGCGCGTGTGAGCAGTGAGGGGCGGAGGGACTTTTGCATGATTGAGTTTTCCCTTTCGTCGCTCCTCACAATGATTGCCAGTTGCAGAGACGGCAATTGCCAAAGAGACGATGTCAGTCTTGCTCGATTGATTTCCGCGGCGGCGACTCGAGCTGTAGAAGCTTCCTCGCTCGCCGTCACGTTCACTCGCTGAAGTGAGTTCACGCATCGCGGATACGCGCGCAATCCCGTTCTTGCTCCTCGCAGAGTGCGCGTCCGCGACTGCAGGCGAGAATCGGACCGGCCGCCTCGGGTGCAGCTCCGCTGTGCATGCGGCCGCCCGGCCGGGTCGACGCGTGTTTGCAGCTGCCAGACAATGAGATGAATCCCCAATACAATCTAGATATACAAAGTAGCTCGCAATTTGCGTTGCGCAGAATGCGTTGCGCAAGCAAAGCACCTGACGGCGAACGCAAGAACTTCGTTTTGCAGCCTGACTGTAAGAAAAAGAAGACACAATCGCGATTGAGAGCACGTGCGCTTTCAGCTGTTCGCGTGTGGCATGCGGCGCGCGGGGCATTTGAAAAAGGTGAATCGTTGGCGTGTGTCCCGCGAACGTGCGTGTGTGGTTATGGCGCGACCGCAGTGAATGAGCATCCTCTTTTCTACGTCACTTCCGACGTGTCCAACGCCGTACGAAGGGGGAAAGCCAGAATAAACATGCACGCACGAGAGCAGTTTGATAACAGGCGTCATGGCCTCAAGTAAAGATTGCTTTAACCGTCAGCAATGGACCCGAAAATTATTGAGCTTCAAGGATCAATTACGCGAGCTCTATTCTCCAAAACGAGGATGCTTGACCTCTGCCGTAATCTGTAGTAAATTCGCTCATTCGCAGCAAAAAGTCCACCGAGTTTTACGTTTGATTTGTTACAATACTTCCACACCCAGTTTGATCTTCCAAGCTCCAGCTTCAATGCTTCTGCAATGCTAGGTATCGCAACTCCTCATCATCGCGCGAAGACTCGCAGAGGTCACCTAAAAGCCGGAGCGCTCGGTCTGTCTGCAAGCTACAATTTGCTTCTCCAAGTTTCACAGCCCAAATTCGGCGGGACAGCAAAACGCAATTCTGGCCAAAAAAGATAATGCAAAAAAAACATTCAACACCGGGACTTCGCGTGCAGTCCCCTATCACACTACTAACCCGGCCCTACGTGACTTTTCTGCTCAGTGCGAATGAGATGAGGAGTTGCCCACGTGGTATGATCGAATGTGGAATGCAATGGCGGATGCGTAGTCATAAACACGTATGCATTTTCAGGGAGAAGAGTGGAATGGCACTGAGGAAAGCGTCGTATTGCCGAGGTATTGCATTCTTTTGAACATCGCTTGTCGATGGACTTGCGTTTCTGCCGACCGCTGCCGCTGCCCTGGCCATGCCGCCTTGCGTGCACGGCCCCAACGCTGAGGGCTGACGTCTGTCCCGCAACCGCTCTCCAGCTATGTGGCTCGCGCGCGGGCGCCTGTGTGTGTGCAAGACAACCAACGGGTGCTGCTTGCGGATGCGTTTGGCTCAAGGCCATCGGTTCGCCGGCGCCATTCGTGCGCTGGCGCCCATACTGGGCCCTTCGCAGCTTGCTGGCCGGCGCCCGAAGATCCTGCGCGCGTGGCGAAGATGATGATGCTCGAGAGATGAAGAGAGCGAGTATACGGAAAATAAAAAAAAAGAAAAGTGGTCGTCCGTGGGAACCAACTTGGGGATGGACAGAGCGAAGACGACGAGATAGTCATCATCTCCTTTTTCTTTCGATCGGCGAAGTGCCGCAGTGGACGGCTGCCTTTGAGGTGACTGCAACGGCGGCAACGGAGAGTTTTTGGTGATAGCATTGTATGAGACTGGGACGAGATCAGAGTTGGGTTGTTGTTGAGCGCAAGCGTTTTGTTTCCTCCTTCAATGGGTTAAAAGGGATGACGGCTGCGGCAATGATGAGCACGTCTTTTCGAGCAGTGACAAATATTCGCCGTTGATTCTTCTCTTGGACCAAGACTGCCTCGTAAACCACGCGTCTGACTTTGACGTCGGTGTCTAACTTGCCGCGCTGCAGCTGCGAGCTCGTCGATGTGCCAAGATCTACAAGAGCCAAGGGTTGGCGAGTCTCTCTTGTCTCAGCGCCGCCGCCGACGCAGAGATGATGCCCGGAATCGCGGAGACGCTAGGGGCGCGCCCCGGCAGCGCGCGAACCCTGACAGATGGCGTTGAGAGCCCGATGTGCTCAGGCGGACGCGCGCTCGTGGCAGGTCTCGCCGCAGCGCCTTGCCGCAAGGAGCGGCTTGAAGATGGATGGCTTGAGCCAACGACGATGAGCCAACGACGAGCGAAGGCGCGAAGGCGGCGACTGCAGGCGCGGGTGTCGGCAACGTGAGCGAGAGAGCCAGGAGAGAAGCGTGGGCGTGAGTATGGTGAGCTGCAGTGGAGACGTGCAAGTTAGAAAGACCGCTTTGCGCTACCCGAAGATTCGACCTGGTGTGCACTAGCAAGCAAGGCGAAAAAAGGCTGCCGCAACGTCTTGGGCCTCGGCGAGCACTTCAGGTCGCGGGAAGCACCCTTTCTGGGCAAGTGGGCAAGGGTGTTTCAAACATTCTCGCAACCTTTACTAGTCGAACCTAACGTTTTCGCCGACATTGTCCGGCGCAAAAAGTGGACGTAGCTTGGCCTGGACGATGGCACGTATGCCTGCATCCTGGATACGATTTGCCATGTACTCACGGAGATGCTGTGCTCGAAGTCGAGCCCATGCTTGCTGCACGACAGCGAAATTGCTCAAGAATGGGTCCTTTTCTCCACCAGGCGTTGACGCACATCTCGCCACGTGGTGATGACAAGCCTGCGAGTCATTGCCTTTTTCCTGGAGACACCATGCGCAAAAACGACACGAGCAAATGCCGCATGACAGAGCACAGCAGCCGTTAAAGTCAGCAAAGGCTGTCGAGCAGCGCGGGCACGACATGACGAGGACTGAATCTTGAATTGTGTGAAGGTGAGTCTGCGTCGTCGGATCCAGCCCATGTTCACGCAGAGCTGCATCGAGACGAAGCTGGAGCTGGCGCTCCTGCTCGGCTGCGGCGTCTCGCTCAAAATGCTTGCGCACGATGTTGAGCCAGTTCGC
>BGKB01000356.1:0-11181 GCA_003116975.1 Aurantiochytrium sp. KH105 | reverse complement strand
CTAAACAAGGATGGATAGGCACGCCAGGCGCCCCGAAATAGCCTCGCCCGCGAGCTAGCCCGGCCTGGCATGCTTGGCACACCTAATGATTGCGACTCATCGAGGCTGCTTGAAATTAGAACTTGAAAGGCGCAACCCTGCACGATATGCTCAAGCTGGTGCTGGCATGAACAAGATCATCAAGGCGAGCTCCGTCATCGTGGCAAAAACAAGCGTGTACTGGGATGGCCGTGAGCGATGTTGAAAGCAAAAAATGCTGAGAATGCTGCTGCAAATGGCGAATAATTATTTTTTTGCAGTGGTCCTCTTGCGAAGATCCAAGTGAGGTCCCAGCCTTCTTCACGTCTGGCCTTGAAAAGTCTCGTGCTGCCTCAGACCAAATGCTTACGCTCTAGAAAATGACAAGAGCTAAGTTGGCGCTGTGTCCATCGCGCCACTTCGTGCCGGCTTCTTTTGCCCGACATTTTGTCAGCGCATCGCAAGAACGACAGCAAGCACCAGGAGAGAACAGGATCATGTGACGTGTAAGCACGTATCGCGTGACGACAAGCTCATACAGGTGTCGTGATCTGGGCCTGAAACGCCTCTTCAAGCTAAAGTGTCGGGGCAATCATCAGTATGGGAAAAGATACGCATATCTTCGAAACCAGTCAGTCAGCAATCAAGACCAGCAAGTCCCGGCCATCTCTCATTTCGGATCTGACCTTGGCCATATGACCACGAGTCAGCCTCAAGCTACCTTCTCTGCTACCGCATTGTCTCTGAGATCATCGTTGCGAGCTTCTTCGACAAGCTCGCCAATGCTACTTCAGCTCGGAAATGGGGCGGCGCAATTTCAGCCTCGCTCAAGTCCAGCAAGCAGCACTCGTGCTCGTCGTGCCTTCTTCTTGGGTCGGTTTTCGCATGTTACACGCCTCAACGCAGCACGCCGGCCGGCCGGCAAGACCCAAACTCGCGCATGCGTACGCACATACATATTCAGGTCAAGAAAATTCAAGTTTTTGGCAAGGTTGGTGGCGACCGTGTCTCAAATCGACGACGATGTCCGCTCCACACGCGAGATTATCTGGCAGATCCGCAGAGAGACTTTCCAAAGATGCCTCTGGCCTGCTCAGCTGAGGAATGTCAGGATGGAGCGATCAAGACAACTGGCAACCAAGTGGCTTTCACAACGCCAGCCGCAGCACGCTTGGAGCGCTCGGTGTCCAAGTTCGTGAGCCAGTGAGCCATTGGCAACGACACATTTTCCAAGCGCACAGCGCCAGCCACGTCTCCTTGCAGGACTTCGATACCCTTTGGCCTTTGCTCGTCACCTGACACAGCAACAGCACAGCCTGTTTCGCCGAACGATGTCATTTCCACTGGTCGTGATTCTTTCGCGTGCACGAGGCACAGCAGCAAGCAACGGCTTTGACGACATGGCGCCTACACTTGAGCCTCTAGTGCCAGCGATCGTGGCCGCATGAACTTATGGATCGATGCCCCGCGTTGTCCCTCGAGGCAGCATCGGAAAAGCGATTGGCGCTAGCGGCCGCGATTCTTAAAAACGATCGACATTGCTGTAGCCGACTTGAACGTGAGTTCGATGCAAGACCGCCACGCGCGCGAGTAGTCCATTGCAAATCACATGCACGCTGCGCCATTCGAGTCTACTTTGATCACAAGCGCTCGCGAGGGCACCTGGACGCTGCGGCAGCCTTTTCTTCGCCTTCCTCGTTGCTGCGCAAGAGGCCGAGACGCTGGACAGCGCAAGGCGGTCTTTCTGACTCGCATGCCTCCACTGCAGCTCACCATACTCAGCCTCCCCGCTTGTCTCCGGGCTCGCTCGCTCGCGCTACCGGCACCCGCACCTGGAGACGTCGCCTTCGCGCCTTCGCCCGTCGTGTGCATCATCGTTGGATCAATCCAACTCCAAGCCGCTCCGTGCGCCAAAGCGCCGCGGCGAGACCTGCCACGGACGCGCGCCTGCCTACGCACATCGGGCTCTCAACACCACCTGGCGGGCCCACGCGCTGCCTGGGCGCGCCCCTCGCCTCTCCGCGGCGTCCGGCTTCGTCGTTTGTCTTCGGCGTAGACGATGAGACAGAGAGATCGAGACTGACCGAGTCTTCGTTTTCGCCGATTGTGCCTGGCTGTTTGTTCATTTGCAAGGACCAATCATCCACTTTGCAACGCGCGGATAAAACACTTGGCTGATGTGGACATGAACACATTTAACGAGCTCGCAGCGCGGCAAGCTCGCCACCGATGCCCAAGTCAGACGCGTCGCTCACGAGGCAGCCTGGCCTGCCTCGCTTGGCTAAAAAAAAAAGAAAAAAAGGCTGCATGCTTGCCAGTGCTCGAAGAGACGTGCTCATCATCGCCGCAGCCGTCATCATGTTGATCCTTTGCAAGGAAAAAACAAAGTGCGTGCGCTCAACAACAACGCACCTCTGATCTCGTCCCAGTCTCATCCAATGCTATTACCAAAAACTCTCCGTTGCCGCCGTCGCAGTCACCTCAAAGGCAGCCGCCCACTGCGACACTTCGCCGATCGAAAGAAAAAAAGGAGATGAGGATAACTCGCCGTCTTCGCTCTGTCCATCCCCAACTTGGTTCTCACGCGACTTGCCCTTACAGAACCACTATTCTTTTTATTTTCCGTATACTCGCTCTGTTCATCTCTCGAGCATCATCATCTTCGCCACGCGCGCAGGATCTTTGGGCGCCGGCCAGCAAGCTGCGAATGGCCCAGTATGGGCGCCAGCGCACGAATGGCGCCACCGAACCCGTGGCCTTGAGCCAAACGCATCCGCAAGCAGCACCCGTTGCTGTCTTGCGCACGCACAGGCGCCCGCGCGCGAGCCACATAGCTGGAGAGCGGTCGCGGGACAGACGTCAGCCCTCAGCGTCGGGGCCGTGCACGCAAGGCGGCATGGCCAGGGTAGCGGCAGCGGCCGGCAGAAACGCAAGTCCATCGCGATGTCCAAAAGAATGCAATACCTCGGGCATTTCTCAATTCGACGCTTTCCTCAGTGCCATTCCAACAACAAGCCCTGTCTTCTCTGCGTCACTCTTCTCCCGGAAAATGCATACGTGTTTATGAGTACGCATCTTTCGATGGCCAACACATTCGATCATACCACGTGGGCAACTCCTCATCTCATTCGCACTGAGCAGAAAAGTCACGTAGGGCCGGGTTAGTAGTGTGATAGGGGACTGCACGCGAAGTCCCGGTGTTGAATGTTTATTTTTACATTTTTTTTGTTGCCGGAATTTCGTTTTGCTGTCCCGCCGAGCTTGGGCTGTGAAACTTGGAGAAGCAAATTGTAGCTTGCAGACAGACTGAGCGCTCCGGCTTTTAGATGGCCTCTGCGAGTCTTCGCACGATGATGAGGAGTTGCGATACGTAGCATTGCAGAAGCATTGAAGCTGGAGCTTGGAAGATCAAACTGGATGTGGAAGTATTGCAACAAATCAAACGTAAAACTCGGTGGACTTTTTGCTGCGAATGAGCGAATTTACTACAGATTACGGCAGAGGTCAAGCATCCTCGTTTTGGAGAATAGAGCTCGCGTAACTGATCCTTGAAGCTCAATGATTTTCGGGTCCATTGCTGACGGTTAAAGCAATCTTTACTTGAGGCCATGACGCCTGTTATCAAACTGCTCTCGTGCGTGCATGTTTATTCTGGCTTTCCCCCTTCGTACGGCGCTGGACACGTCGGAAGTGACGTAGAAAAGAGGATGCTCATTCACTGCGGTCGCGCCATAACCACACACGCACGTTCGCGGGACACACGCCAACGATTCACCTTTTCCCAAATGCCCCGCGCGCCGAACACGCCGCACGCGGAAAGCTGAAAGCGCACGTGCTCTCAATCGCGATTGTGTCTTCTTTTTCTTACTGTCAGGCTGCAAAACGAAGTTCTTGCGTTCGCCGTCAGGTGCTTTGCTTGCGCAACGCATTCTGCGCAATGCAAATTGCGAGCTACTTTGTATTGGGGATTCATCTCATTGTCTGGCAGCTGCAAACACGCGTCGACCCGGCCGGGCGGCCGCGTGCACAGCGGAGCTGCACCCGAGGCGGCTGGTCCGATTGTCGCCTGCAGTCGCGGACGCGCACTCTGCGAGGAGCAAGAACGGGATTGCGCGCGTTTCCGCGAGGCGTGAACTCACTTCAGCGAGTGAACGTGACGGCGAGCGAGGAAGCTTCTAGAGCTCGAGTCGCCGCCGCGGAAATCAATCGAGCAAGACTGACATCGTCTCTTTGGCAATTGCCGTCTCTGCAACTGGCAATCATTGTGAGGAGCGGCGAAAGGGAAAACTCAATCATGCCAAAGTCCCTTCTACTTTGACTGCTCACACGCGCAGAAACGATCTCCAGGCGCGCATTCAAATGTTAAAGGAGACGGACGCTCGCTTCATCAGCATTCTCGTAATAATACGAAGACCATTTTCTCCAGCCATTGAGCATCCTTCGTCGATCGATCGTAAACGAAGCGCTTTGCTTGCTGAACAAGAGGGTCGCCAAGGTTGCCTCATCGTCAGACAGCAACGTCGGCATGTAACGTTAGCTTGAGCGTGCCAGAGGTCAAGAAGGTTCAAGGGTTTGGCAAGGCTGGCTGCAACCGTGTCTGGCATCGACGAAGATGTCCGCTTTACACACGAGCTCATATGGCTGATTCGCAGAAAGACGTTCAAGAGTTGCCTCTGGCCTGCCAAGCTGAGGGACGCCACAAAGGAGAGAGCAAGATCGTTGGTGACCAAGTAGCGCACTCGACGCTGGCCGGAGCATCCCTCGAGCGCTCAGTGTGCAAGTTTATCAGCAAGTGAGCCATTGTCGACTACACCTATTTTCACCGCACAGCGCCAGCTAGGTCTCCTCGCATGACTTGGATGCCGTTCGACCTTTATCTCGCTACGCGAAAAAGCAGCAGCCCGTGTCGCCGAACGGGGTCAACTTCACCACGTCGTTTATTTTTGCCTGCCCGAGGTTCAAGAGAAGGCGACAACTTTGACGGCATGGCGCCTATTGTTTTGCTTTCGGCGCAAGCAGCGCCAGCAGCCGCGATGATAAAAAAAAAGTACAATGCTGCAGCCAAAGCGGGCGTGAGCTTGACGCAAGACCGCCGCGCGCGCGCGAGCACCCCTTGTAGAGCAGGTGCACGCTGCCTCGCGCAGGCCTTCTTCGACTGCAAGCACTCGCCGGACCCCAAGGCGCTCCAGAAATCCTTTCTTCACCTTGATTGGTACTGCACGTGAAGGTTGAGTCGTTGGGCAGTGCGAGACAACTTTTTCGACTTGCGCGGCGCCGTCGCAGCTCGACAGAGACAGCCGCCTCCTGAATCCCCGCTCCTCTCTTGGCTCGCTCGCGCCGCCGGCACCCGCGTCCCTTGCCGTCGCCTCCGCACAACTCCTCTTCGTCAATACAGGCAATCTCCAGGCCACTCCGAGCGGCAAGACGTTGCGGCGAGACCTGCCACGAGCGTGCGCGCGCCCGGGCACATCAGGCTCTCAGCGCCATCCGTCGACCCCGCGCGCTGCCTGGGCGCAGCCCTGGCGTTTCCTCGGCGCCTGGCTTCGTCATCTGCTCCGGCGGCGAGCCCGAGCCTTCGTCTTCGTCGAATGCTATTTGCAAGGACCAATGATCCACTTTGCAGCGCGCAGATAAAATACTTGGATCTTGGCGCATGAATCAGCTCGCGGCAAGCTCGCCACCGATGCCCAAGTCAGACGCGTCGCTCACGAGGCTTGGCCTGCTTGGCTCAAGAGAGTGATCAAGCGTGAATGCTTGCAACTGCTCCAAAAGACGTGCTGATCATCCCATCGTACTTATAACCCTTTGCGGAAACAGAATGCGTGCGCTCAACCAACTCACAGTTGGTCTCGTCCAATGCTCTCGCCCAATGCTCTCGCCGGGAAAGCGGCGGGCTCAAATGCATAAGCGGTCATTGCCGCCTGGTGCGGCGACGTGTGGGACGACAGGTTTAGAATAGAACCTCACCATCCATCTCTGCAATGGCTTCGTGTTGAACTTCTTACCACAAACCCTGTTGACCCCCTTCCTCCATCATCAGAGCCGTCCAAGATCTTTTCCCGTCGTTGTCACGGTCCCTGCGAGCAGCTGCAGCCAGCTGGGCGGCGCCGTCCAAGCTCCTCGCTCGTTGTCCCTGCGAGCAAAGGGGGTGTGCGCGCGAAAGGGGCACCGCTCCGACGATGGGTTGATCAATCGATCGTGCGTCAAGAAAGCACGTGACAGGAGAACGCAGACGCGCTGCGACGCCGCGCCAGGCCGGCCCAGGGACGCGTCAGAGAAGGGCGGGCTCGCGAAGCGCGCGCGCTCTTCCCTCCCCGCTCCCGCGGCCGTCGTCTTCGTCCTCGCGACCGAGCAAAGTAAATAAAAACAGGCGAGGCCAGCATGGGTTGGGCGACGCGTTTGCTCAAGCTCTTCAAGGGAGGCCGCGACGATGAAGCACGCACCGAGGACGAGCCAAGAACCGCGCCCTGCGGAAGCCTTGCCGTCCTCGTGGTCTACGACCCAACGGATCAGGCTGCTGCCGAGCAGTTTGTCGATGCGATTCAACCTCACCTCCGCAGGCATGTACAAACCGCCAGCGACGTCGCAGAGGCAGAAAAGGATTCAAAAGCGGCCAACGTTGCCGCAATGCTGGTGAGCACAGCATTGCAGCGGAATGAGCCTCTCGTCGAGGCTGTGGCTCGCACGTTACCCAATGCGCTCGTGCCGGTGGTGATCGATGCGCGAATGACTCTACAAAAGTCTTGGCGCGGAGCAATCAGCTATCATTTGGCCAATGAGCTGTTCTTTGACTTTTGCAACCCTCGAGTGTCCACAGTGCTCTTTCTTCTTGACCAATTGCAAGACAAGGTAAACGGCGAACGGCTCGATAAAGAGTTCGACGTCTTCATATCACACGAGTGGGGCGTTCACGATATTGCAAGAATGCTCGCGGAACTACTCGAGAAAAATCACCATCTTTCTGTATGGCTTGACGAAAAGGAAATCAGTGGAGGTGTCGATGCGAGCATGTCACGCGGCATCGAAGGGTCCAAGGTGTTTCTTGTCCTCGCGACCGAGAGGTACATGGGGAAGATCAATCGTGGAGACCGCAGCGACAATTGCCTCAAGGAGTTTCACCACGCTAGGAACCAGCGTTCTGATCGCATCGTGGTTGCTGCGCTGGAAGAGGACATGGTCAAGGCCGCAACGAAATGGACTGGGCCTTTTCAGCTTGCTTTATCGCGCCAGACGCCTGTAAACCTTACGACTCTCTCAGACGAGACCGTCGAGCGTCTTGCTAATGCAATCCACATGCGCATCGAGACCCCCGAGGCATCATCTGATCTTTCCCCATTAATGCGCGACATTTATCCTCTTCTAAGCCCCTGCACGTCAGAGGTATGGGCCAGGGGCAAGGCGGAGAGCTTTACGGTCGGCACGCGGAGCTGGATCATCGACGAGCTATGCGAGTGGTACAACAAATGCCAGAGTGCCGTCTTTATTCTCGTGGGCGATGGCGGCGTCGGCAAGAGCGTCATCATGGCTGAGCTTTGTCACCGTGGAGGCGCTCTACGGACCAATGAAGATTTGAAAAAGATCAAAGCTGACGAAAGCCTTCGAACGCGCCGAAAGTCGTCACGTGTTTGCAGCCTGTGGCATCGTAGTCAGAAAGAGCGTCCGCCTATTTTCGTGGCGGCGTACCACTTTTTCCGACACGATGATGGAACCACGGCTGCGCCCGCTGAAGCAATCCTGAGCATTGCATGGCAACTATGCCAGACCGTCCTTGGCTTTGCTGAAGCGCTTGATCAAGTTAGCATGAAGGGTCTTCGCGAAAAGGCGCTGACGGATCTCTTCAAAACGATTCTCGTCGACCCTTTGAACAAGCTTGGACCTGATCTCACGCGACAATTGGTAGTCCTCGACGCCCTCGACGAGTGCAGCAAGAGCGACGAGCTTCTACAAAAGGTTATTCGAACTTGGAAGAATGCCATGCCGGCATGGCTCAGCTTGGTGGTCAGCACACGCCCGGAAGGCGAGATTCAGCGCGGCATCATCAACAACAGCCTCAACTCTAGAGTCCTGGAGCTCAAAGACACAGAGAACTTCCGCGACATCGAAATGCACATTCAGCATTTGCTACGCGACAAAAAAGACCTTGTAGAACAAAAAGACGTTGCAGCTTGCGCCAAGATTCTCTCCGAACGATCCGAAGGTCTCTTTCTCTGGGCGAGCTTCCTGCCCGAAACCCTGCAACGGATGCATGAGGAAGCACAAGGTGAGCTGCTAACCTTGCAGGACATCTCTCACAAAGACGCTATCCCCAACGGACTTGGCGGCATGTTTCACGAGTACTTTGAGCGTCTGCAAATCAAAGTTGGCGGAGAAAAGGTGTACAAGATGCTCTTGGCACCAATCGTAGCAGCTCGCGAGCCCCTGAGTGTCGAGCAGCTCAGCGCGATATTGCAATTGGGCGAGGAGGAGACGGATGATATGGTCGATGACGCAAGTAATCTTTTGTACCGAGGCGACGATGACCGTGTGGCACTTATCCACAGGCGCATGGCAGATTGGCTCTCCGATAGGAAGCAGAGCGGAAGACGACTCTGCGTGAGCAATAGAGATGGACATAAGCAGTTGGCCGAGTACTGTAACAGCTCGCGTGACGATGTCTTTTCGCTTCGTCATGCCGTCTTTCACAGCCTCAAGAGCGAGGACCGGCTAGGAGCCTTCAAGCTGCTTAATGACTTTACATGGGTAAAGAGAGCCATCGCAGTCGGCGACGATGAAGCGCAAAGACGCGCGACGATTGGGAACCTCATTCGCGACTGCGTCGAACTCGGCATCAGCTTTTCGCCCGAGAGCGACACGCCTCGCTTCCTCAGTAAAGCAGTGCACGCTCTCAGTCATGACCCAGATGAACTTGCGTCTCAAGTTCTCGCACGTCTGGGCCACAACTCGAATGATTTCTTGGCACAGGGCATGCAACCACCAGATCGCCCTTGGCTGGAGCCTGTCCGCGTCACCCTACCCCATCCCCGTGATCCCTTGCTTCATGTTCTTCGGGGCCACACTCGGGAGGTCAATTCTGTGGCGATCAAGGGAAATTTGATCGTATCTGGGTCACACGATGGCACGGTGCGCATTTGGGACGCTACGTCGGGCAAGGAGCAGCACGTCTTCAAAGGGCACTTTGGAGCGATCCAATGCGTGGCGATTGAGAACGATATCATCGTGTCTGGGTCGAGGGACGGGACGGTGCGCACCTGGAACGCAACGTCAAAAAAGGAGCAGCACGTCTTCGATAGACACTCGGGGTGGGTCACGAGCGTGTCAATCCAGGGCGATACGACGGTGTCTGGGTCCTGGGATATGACGGTTCGCATTTGGGCCGCTACATCGGGCGAAGAAAGGCAAATTTTGGAGGGGCACTCTGGCCCGGTCTGGAGCGTGGCGATCGAGGGCAATACGGTAGTGTCTGGTTCTTTTGACAACACGGTGCGTACTTGGAACGCTACGACGGGCGAAAAGCAGCATATCTTGCAGGGACACTTTCGATCGGTCCGGAGCGTGGCGATTCAGGGCGATACAATCGTGTCTGGGTCGGATGACAAAACGGTGCGGATCTGGAACGCCACGTCGGGTGAGGAGCAGCAACTGTTGAGGAAGCACTCCGATTGGGTCACGAGCGTAGCCATTCAAGACGACATAGTTGTATCTGGGTCCTGGGACAGAACCATGCGTCTCTGGATCGCTTCGTCGGGCGAAGAAAAGCACTGTTTAGTGGGGCACTCATCTGATGTCACAAGCCTGGCGATCCAAGGAAAAAGGATCGTGTCTGGGTCCTATGACAGGACCGTGCGTATTTGGGACGCTGCGTCGGGCGAGAAGCAGCACGTCACGTCGGGGCACTCTGGTTGGGTCTATTGCGTAGCGATCGAGGGCGATACAATTGTGTCGGGATCCCGTGACAAGACGGTGCGCATTTGGAGTGCTACGCTTGGCGAGGAGCAGCACGTTTTGAAAGGGCACTCATCATTTATTAGGAGCGTTGCAATCGAGGGCGATACAATCGTTTCTGGTTCTGAGGACAGAACGGTGCGCACGTGGAGCAAAACGTCCGGCGAAGAGAAGCACATTTTGAAGGGCCACACTAGCAAGGTTTGGAGTGTGTCGATTGAGGCAGATACGATCGTGTCCGGGGCCGATGACGGAACGGTCCGCACTTGGGACGCTACGTCGGGCGAGGAGCAGCACATCTTAAAAGGGCACTCTAGAGCGGTCACAAGTGTGGCGATTGAGGGCGACACGATTGTATCTGGGTCAAGTGACAAGACTTTGCGCATTTGGATTGCTTCGTCGGGTCAGGAGCAGCACGTTTTGAAGGGGCACTCTGCTTCGGTCTGGAGTGTGGCAATTCAGGGCGACACGATTGTATCCGGGTCCATGGACACAACGGTGCGAATTTGGAGCGCAATGTCGGGCGATGAGCAATACGTCTTAAGGGAGCACTCTGGTCCGGTCTGGAGCGTGACAATTCAGAGCGATACAGTCGTATCACAGTCCTACGATAGTACTCGTTATTGGAACGCTCGGTCAGGAGATGAACTCGACGCGAATGAAGCAGAGGCATCGACTTCATTGGGGACGAGTACTTTGGTGAACGTTGAAAACGGAACGCATGTGAGCCTCAGTGGAGGCGTAGGCTTTACCATGGACCACACGGCCTCCAATCGCGCCAAAGCTCGCCTGGGAAATGTTTATGTTGTCGGTGACCGAAGTGGAATAGTTCACATTTTGCATGCTCAAAGCGTCGAACTTCGGAACTGAGCTCGAGTTCTGTCTTGACGCCCCTTTTTATCGCTCGCGCTGCTCTCTTTGTGTGTCATGCTCTTGCGTTTTGTCGAAATGATTATCTATATACTTTTTTTGGTGGTGAGTTCCTGACGACGATAAACAATGACGCCACCACGGCTGGACGGCATGGACAAGATGACGTCAACCTTTTGCCCATGAGAGATCTCATCTAAAGCCCTTGCAGCGGTCAGTGTACTAGGTGAGGGCAGACTACAATGTCGCGGCAGTGAACATTTCCTAGCTGGTAAACCTCAGAACGGGCCCGTGCTCCTCACCTGCTCCTCTGTGCATCCATGTCTCGGACCTAGCGCCGAGGCAAAGCAG
>BGKB01000355.1:0-18799 GCA_003116975.1 Aurantiochytrium sp. KH105 | reverse complement strand
GTCGTCATCGACAAGGCCATGATCCTGCAAGAGTCGTGGCACAGCGCAATCAGCTATCGTATGGCCGACGAGGTACAATTTGACTTTTGCGAGCCTGAAACAGCCATCATTACTCATCTTCTCGACCAGATTCAACTCAAAGGAAGCGGCAAGTACTTTCGCAAGATCTTTGACGCATTTATTTCTTACGACAGGGACGCGTGCGACATGGCAAAAGAGATCGCCAAGCGCCTCAAAGACCAGCATGATTTAAAAATATGGCTTGACGAAAACCAGGGGCTAGAAAGCGCCGACGAGAGCGTGTCACAAGGTATTGCCTTGTCCAAGGTCTTCCTCGTCCTCGCTACCGAGGGATACATGGACAAGGTGAACCGAGGAGACCGCCGCGAGAAATGCGTCCGAGAGTTTCTAGACGCCCGCGAGCATCGCGCAGATCGTATTGTAGTCGCTGCGCTGGAACCGACCGTGGCCGATGCCACAACCCAATGGAAGGGGCAATTTCGACTCGCTCTCAATAAACAGTCACCCGATGATCTATCGACTCTATCGAATGAAGCCATAACGCGTCTTGTCGGCACACTATGGTCACGCATCGATTTCCCAGAGGCCTCGTCAGATCTGACACCCGTCATGTGCCGCATTCGTCCTCGGTTGCGCCCCTGCAGCTCCGAGGCATGGGCCAGAGAGAAAGCAGAAAGCTTCACTGTTGGCACGCGGAGCTGGATCGTCGACGAGCTCTGCAAGTGGTACAGCGACAACAAGAGTGCCGTCTTCATTCTTGTTGGCGACGGCGGCGTCGGCAAAAGCGTCATCATGGCCGAGCTTTGCCACCGCGGAGGCGCTCTGAAAACTGACGAAGATGTCAAAAAGAGCAAGGCTGATGAACGCGTCGAGCCGCGCCGAAAGTCGTCACGTGTACGTAGCTTGTGGCGCCGTAGCAAGAAAGAGCGCCAGCCTATTTTTGTCGCGGCATATCATTTCTTTCGGCATGATCAAGTCACGACTGCTGCGCCGAAAGAGGCTCTTGTGAGCATTGCATGGCAGCTTTGCCGGAGCGTGCCTGGTTTTGCCGATGTGCTTGACTCCGTGAGCTTTGGCGGTATCCGCGACAAGCCTCTGGCCGATGTATTTCAGACCATCCTCTTCGACCCTTTGAACAATCTCGGCTCAGATCAGATGCGACAAGTGGTCGTGCTTGACGCTCTCGACGAGTGCAGCAAAAGCGACGATGTCTTGACAAAGGTCATTCGTACGTGGAAGGACGTGATGCCGGCATGGCTCAGCTTGGTCGTGAGCACACGTCCCGAAGGCGAGATTCAACGCGGCATCACCAACAATAGCCTTGAATTTAAAGTGCTGGAGCTCAAGGACGAGCAGAACTTTCGCGACATCGAGAAGCACATCGAGCATTTGCTGTGCGACATGAAAGACATTTTGGAGCAAAAGGACGTTGCTTCTTGCGCCAAAACTCTTTCCGAGCGATCCGAAGGTCTCTTTCTCTGGGCGAGCTTCCTTCCCGAGACCCTGAACCGGATGCACGAGGAGAAACAAGGTGGAGTGCTGACCTTGCAGGACATCTCTCACAAAGACGCCATTCCCAACGGGCTTGGCGGCATGTTCAAAGAGTTCTTTGAGCGCCTGCAAGAAAAAGTTGGTGGGGAGGAGAAATACAAGATGCTCCTGGCGCCGATCGTAGCTGCTCGTGAACCGCTGAGTGTCGAGCAACTAAGTGCAATTCTGCAATTAGACCAAGATGATACCGATGATATGGTCGACGACGCGCGTAATCTCTTGTACCAGGGCGGTGATGGTCGTGTGGCGCTCATCCACAAGCGGATGGCAGATTGGCTGCTGGACGACAACCTGAGCGGAAATCTTGGCGTGGACATTGAAGATGGCCATGTTGCCTTGGCCGACTACTGCAGCAGCTCGCGGGACGACGTTTTCTCGCTCCGTCATGCCGTCTTTCACCTCGTCAAGAGCGGCGAGCACGCTGAAGTTTTCGAGCTCCTGAATGACTTTGCATGGGTACAGATCGCCATCTCTGTCGGCGCCGATGAAGCGCAAAGGCGCGCCACAATCGGAAACCTCATTCGCGACTGCGTTGAGCTCGGCATTTACTTTGCGCCCAAAAGTTATACGCCCCGCTTCCTGAGCAAAGCAGTGCATGCCCTCAGCTACGATCCCAACGAACTTGCGTCGCAAGTTCTGGCGCGTCTTGGTCATGACTCGAAAGATCCCTTGGCACGAGTCTGCAAACACCTGATCAGCCATGGCTAGATCCTACTCGCGTCACCCTTGCTCATCCCCGCGACCCCTTGCTGCACGTGTTGAAGGGGCACTCTGGTGTGGTCAGGAGCGTGGCGATACAGGGCGACATCATCGTCAGTGGATCCTCGGACAACACGGTGCGCATCTGGAACGCTACGTCGGGCGAGGAGCAGCACGTGTTGAAGGGGCACTCTGATTCGGTCAACAGCGTGGCGATACAGGGCGACACCATCGTCAGTGGGTCCTATGACAAGACGGTGCGCATCTGGAACGCTAAGTCGGGCGAGGAGCAGCACGTGTTGAAGGGGCACTCTGGAACGGTCTTGAGCGTGGTGATACAGGGCGACACCATCGTAAGTGGGTCCTGGGACAACACGGTGCGCATCTGGAACGCTACGTCGGGCGAGGAGCAGCACGTGTTGAAGGGGCACTCAGGGCTGGTCTGGGGCGTGGCGATACAGGGCGACACCATCGTCAGTGGGTCCAATGACGGCACGGTGCNGCGCATCTGGAACGCTACGTCGGGCGAGGAGCAGCACGTGTTGAAGGGGCACTCAGGGCTGGTCTGGGGCGTGGCGATACAGGGCGACACCATCGTCAGTGGGTCCAATGACGGCACGGTGCGCATCTGGAACGCTACGTCGGGCGAGGAGCAGCACGTGTTGAAGGGGCACTTTGGTGCTGTCTTGAGCGTGGCGATAGAGGACGACACCATCGTCAGTGGGTCCTATGACGGAACGGTGCGAATCTGGAACGCTACGTCGGGCGAGGAGCAGCACGTGTTGAAGGGGCACTCTGATTCAGTCAGGAGCGTGGCGATACAGGGCGACATCATTGTCAGTGGGTCCGTTGACAAGACGGTGCGCATCTGGAACGCTACGTCGGGCGAGGAGCAGCACGTGTTGAAGGGGCACTCTGAAATGGTCACAAGCGTGGCGATACAGGGCGACACCATCGTCAGTGGGTCCGGTGCGCCCTTCTCAACGGACAACACGGTGCGCATCTGGAACGCTACGTCGGGCGAGGAGCAGCACGTGTTGGAGGGGCACTCTCGTCCGGTCTTCAGCGTGGCGATACAGGGCGACACCATCGTATCACGGTCAAGCAATGAGACTCGTTATAGGAACGCTCGAACGGGTGAGGCACTCGACGCGGATGAAGCGAAGGCATCGACTACACCTGGGACAAAGACTTTGGTGGATGTTGTGAATGAAATGCATGTGAAGCTTAGCGGAGGCATAGGCTTCACGACGGATCACACAATCTATGACACAGCTCGCCAGAGAAGTGTTTACGTTATTGGCGACGTTAGCGGGATGGTACACATCTTACATGTCCAGGGACATGCACGTGAGACCTAATCGTGTAGCATTGCGTAACCGTGTGCGATGCCTGTGTGGGCGACCGATATTGATTGCTTGCAATCACTTACTGCAAACGCAGTTGTAGTATCTCACTTATAAGCCTTTGCTTTGTTTAAAAGCCTTTGTTGTTGCAAAAGTTCTCCTGCGCAAGTCTTGGATGGAAACAACAGAGAAAGTACAGCATGAGCAAGCTACGCGGCAAAATTAATTGGTCCAATTTTGATTGCACGCGCCGCACCCAAAAGCGATGCTTTGTTGCTTCATAAAGCTATAATAGTTCCAAGTTGCTTGATTCCAGGAAGCAGCTTTGTCTGCCCTCGGGAAACGATGAGAAACGCGGCGGCGGCGTCATAAATCTCCGCTGGCATGACTACGATTGCTAGGAGAGCGCACCTTAAAGCACATTTTTGTTGATGAGAAGCTCTTCCAATCGATAATGTCTCGATTCATTGTGTTGGGAAGACTGCCAACGCTTGCCAAGTCATGACAACAGCCTTTCTTCACAGCCTCGGAAGAAGCAACTTCATGCTCCGTCTGCCGGACGTTTTAAGTGTCATCGTCAAGAATGCTTCGTCGTCCAAAGTGAAAGAGCAGCGCAAAAGTTTTGGCGGCATTATGACTCGCTGCACTCGCAAAATCTGTCTCTCACTTCTAAATCTTCTTCAAATGGACTTTTTCTTTCAAAACACATCGATTTGCTGCGCTCTGAAACCCTGCGCAAATAAAAAGAGGCCCAATTCCCTGCGGGGTTAAAGACCCCGCGGCCTGAAGTGCGTTTTAACCTGAAGTATAATGAGGCTTATCTCGCAACGAATGGAGCGGCTCTTCATACAAAGTTGGTGTACACGCCAGAAATGAAACGGAAGCCGTCTTGCTTGGCAACGGCGGTTGCTTGAACGCCCGCTCTATCCATGCCTTCTCGGCCCAAAAGCATTCAATTTCATCATCATCATCATCAGCAGCAGCAGCAGCAGCAGCAGCAGCAGCAGCAGTTTTGTCTGATAATGCAATCAGCCGGAGTAAGTAACTGCCCCTTCAAGGCATAGGAGAAAGGAGGCTTGCATGGAACATTTCTGAAGTGCGTTTTGGGCACTGATTTATTACTCGGGGGGCAAACTTGCGAGGAACTTGGACAATTGCGGCGTCTTCTACACAGTCGCGTCTCCGTGAACTCTCTTTTCAATCGCTTGGCAAAGAGGGCTGCTTTCCTCTTCCAAGTGTCTACAATAGCTATTCAGCAAGTCGAGCAATTCGGCTTGCAAGTGGCAGCCAGGCATCTGCTCTATTAGCATCCAGTCATTGCAGCAGTGACCAGCCGGCCTCACTGTCAACCCCTTGAGCGGGGCATTGGCACAACACCCGGATTGCAAGTGCTGCTCGACACATTTGCAAGTGCAGAACCGCCCATCGCAAGTGCAGAATCCTTGGACTTGCTGTTTGGCCTTCTAGCTGCGCTGCTAGAGGCTGACTGTGAGTGAAGAGGATGTCTAGTTGGCAAGTGAGTCTGCAACGCTTGCAAGTGTAGTAAGTGGAGCTCGACTTGATGCAAGAAAAGAATTTTCCCTCGCAAATGCATTTTTCGCCGTGTGAACCAGTGCTGAGAATAGTGTGGGGCGCGCATACCACAGCGATAGCAAATTGGTGGAGCATATATACCACAGCGCGAAAGCCAAAGACAACAGTGCGGGGCACGCATACCCCAGCGATAGCAAATTCAAGGAGTTTACATACCACAGTGCGAAAGTCAAAGACAGGCAATGTG
Source organism: Aurantiochytrium sp. KH105 (assembly GCA_003116975.1). Classification (NCBI taxonomy): domain Eukaryota; class Bigyra; order Thraustochytrida; family Thraustochytriidae; genus Aurantiochytrium; species Aurantiochytrium sp. KH105. Next base: position 13,402 of record BGKB01000355.1, on the reverse strand, counting down.
CAGCGTTTATGCCAATGGACTTGTGGAGAAGCGTGTGGAGCGTTCACACCACAGCATCAGCAGCAGGGAGGGCACCGAATGTAGGCTGTGGAGCGTGCGTTCAACAGCACGAACGCCAGCATGGAGAGCGACAGCAACAAAGCATGAGGGTTGAAAGCAGCTGCAGGTTCTAAGGCATGCGCATACCACAGCAGTAACAACATGTTGACCCATAAACGGTCGAAGTACGCACCTTAGCCAGCTGGCCCGAGCAGCTGGCTCGTGCGCGGCCAACTTGCGCAGCAAGATCGCTGTGCAGCCTGGCGTGCGGGCCGGCCGGCCCGAGCAGCTGCGCGCGCGCGCCGTCCGTCTGTGCCCGCAGTCTCGATGGAACAATACAACAGGCTGGTTGCGAGTGCTCCGCAGTTGAACTTCAGTGCAAGTTTGCGGGGTGATTCGGGCGCTCTCGACAACAGCTAGTGTCAGTCGTAGTCGAGCAATGCGGCTTGCAAATGCAGAATCAGCATTGCCAGTCATTTGCCCCACTGGCAGCCAGCCATTGCGGCAAAGACCCAGGCAGGCTCAATCCATTGAACGGGGCGTCCGCACAACACTCAGAGCGCAAGTGCTGCTCTTTACATTTGCAAGTGCGGAACCGCCCATCGCAAGTGCAGAATAAGTCTTCCTTGTTGCAAGAGACTGTCAGAGTGAACAGGGTGCCTTTTCGGCAAGTCCATCTGCAAGTGCAGATTTCGCCTTGCAAATGAAGAACTCTCTCTGTTAATCGCCACTACAATGGCAGACATGGGAGAACGTGCAGCTCGACCTGCTGTAAATGCAGAATTGTGGCTCGCAAATGCAAACTCACCTTGGGTACACTGTTTTTAAAAATTGTGTGGGTGGCGCATACCTCAGCAGATACATTTCAGTGCGGGGCAGGCCAACCACAGCAAAAAATAGCGAATCAAGAGTCTGCAGAGAATAGGCCTAGTGTGGTGCATTTATACTACCACAGCGGCGTCAAAGTGCAGCAGGAGCTGATTGCTTACGGCGCTCGTATAACAGCAACAACAACAACAGAATTCGGACTTACCTGCTTTGCGACAACAGCATTAGACTTCGAGCAAAGCATGTGGAGGTCGTCCTACCACTAAACCAACAACAGCAAACTTGCAAGCCTTGCAAACGAAGAACTCGCTTTGTCAGTAGCCACACCAACGGCCAAACGGGAGTGCGGGGAGATCGACTTGATACAAATGCAGAACTGTCCCTCACAAATGCAGAATCAACTATATGTACTGTTGATCCAAAAAGTGCGGGGGCGTACATACCTCAGCAGGAACAACAGTCCGGAGTATGCCAACCACCACAAAAACAGCTATCCGAGAGCCAGAAGCGAATAGTGTGGAGCGCTCACACCACAGCACAATTGATTTATAAGGACGGCTACTTGCTGCAGGCGTTCGCACTATACAGCAACTACAACAGAAACAGCATGAAGACCTGCCTGGAAAGCAGGCAAGGGAGCCCGCCTATATCACAGCAGCAACAACAGAATGAACATGAAAGTGCATTATGACTTCAAGCGAAGCGTGTGGCATGGGTCGACATACCACAGCAATCACAACAGCTCGAATGCAGCACTCTCAGCAAATGAATAGAGAAACAAATGTGCGGGATGAGCCTTCCGATTGTGGCGATGACGCGCCCTTTGTAGCGAAGCGATAAGGCTTTTGTGCAACAGCGGCTGCGGCTGCGGGCGAAACCTGGACTTTACGTCAAAATACTTTGCTGGTGCGAAGGCCCCAAGGAGTTCAGGCGTGATCAATGCAAGAGTTGATGTTGTTGGTTCAAGCATAGATACTGTTGAGCTTGCTCTCGTTCTTGCGTTCATTGCGGTAAGAGACAATCATCGAGAAGGCTGCGCTTACTGGTATTATTCGACCAAGTCCTATGCTCCCTTAAGCGCGCTTGCTTGATACGACCTCGCGCAAATAGCGGGGATAAAGTCAGCGCGATGCAGGGTGAGGTCATAGACGGTAACGACAGCGAGCATGGGCAGTTCACGGACAACAAAGATGCTTATAGAGACCGCCTCGACAGGACCCAACAAGGGCAGCCGACGAGACGTCAGTTTTTCCCTGCGTCGAGATCTGCACCTGCTTTTTCTGCGAGAGACGACTTTCAGCCTCCCCGATCCCTTCAAGCCAGCCAGGTTTCCGCCTTTGCTCCCACACCTGAAAGGCCCGCGTCAAAAGTGCAAGCCACAGCCTCTCCTGCCGCCAAATCTGCCCAATCTACTCCAAAGTCTCCTTCTTCTACAAGTCATCCTTCGTCAAGACCGGCTCCGCCGGCTACGAATAAGACAATTCCATCGAAATTCCATCGGAAAAAACGCACTTCAGATCGGGTGCTTTAGCCCCGCAGGGTATTTGAACGACCACGGCCGCGCAACGCAGAGACCTTTCACAGGCCGCGCGACGGACGCCCGAGCCACGAGACAGACAATCGTCGACCGCGCGGGACGCGCTCATCATGCCGCGCGCGCCCAGTGGACGCCGCGCCGCTGCACCTGCTGCGCCCGCGGAGAAAGAAGAGGCGCCAGGAGAGCGAGGCGAGATGCAACACCACGATGCTTACGAGCTCAGCTTCTTTCAACCCTTACTAGCGCTTGCTAAGGCGGCACAGGAGCGCAGCGGTCCGGGTGCCCTCTCGCCCGAGCCCGGGCCCTCGCTCGTCCTCTCGTCCTCATCGTTATCGCCCTCGCGGCCGCTCGAAAAGATGGACCCGGCTGTCGCATCGACAACAAAAACGACGACGAAAACGACGACGAAAACGACGACGAGGACGAGGACGACGACAAGGACGAGTCCGGCAGCCAAGGACAAGGTCGAACGAAAGAGCAGCACTCGCAGACGCAGCGGTCGTCCCGCCGCCAAGCTCGAGGCGGAAAAAAAGAAAGACGCCTCTGCACGCGGCAGCTCTATTGTCTCGCAGATTGCCTCGCGCACGTCGAGCTCGTCCTCGACAATGGAGACTCCCGAGGCTGCGTCAGACGATAATGACGACAGCGACCAAACGCACGAAGCTTCTGAGCAAACGTTGTTCTCGTCGAAGCCGGCTCGCATGACATTGACAAAGAAGGAGACGCAGAAAAAGCGCTCTCGAAAGGATGCCGAGGACAACAGCCAGCCAGCCGCCAAGGCCAGCAAGATTGGCAAAAAATGCGCCACGCGTCGACAACGAGCCTCGACCAAGGCAAGGACATCTGGACAACCTGGCGAGGAGTCGCTCGAGTCGGCGGTTGGAGGCAAGATCCAGGGCAAGCAAGTTGCAAACGAAGGCGACAGCACAGCGAGCACACAAACGCAGCCTTTCGAGCTTCTTGACACTTGCTGCATCCCAGGCTGCTACAGTAAAGCCGGCACAAAGAACAAATGCAGAAAACACGGCGGACGCACGCGCTGCAAAGCCTCAATGTGTCCGAAGGTAGCTCTTGCCGGAGGCAAATGTATTCAACACGGCGGAAATCGACGCTGCTCAAATGATGGGTGCACTAGCTCGGCAATTGGCAGAACCGAGTGGTGCAAGCGGCACGGCGGTGGAGAACGCTGCTTAAGCGATGGTTGCACGATCTCGGCACGAGGCAGCACCGGATGGTGCATTCGGCACGGTGGCGGGAAGCGCTGCCAGGCCCCAAGATGTACGTCATCTGCACAAGGTGCTACCAAATTTTGTATTCAACATCATGGCGGTGTTCGGTGCTCCTTTCCTGATTGTCAAACAGCCGCGCATCGAAATCATCTTTGCGTCCGCCACGGTGGCTTCCAAACTTGCAAAACTGCGGGCTGTTCAAAGCATGTTGTAGTCGCCGGTCACTGCCATGTCCACGGCCGTGAGTTCATGTGTCGGGCGCCCTCTTGCCAGGCTCGTGCTCGAATCAATGGCCTCTGTAGCAAGCATGCAGAGCAGTAATCGGTCTTTACCTTTTCTAACGGGCAGATTTAAGTTCATCTTCGGTCCGGCTTTCGTCTCGACAAGTCGTCCAGTAATCTGAGTGAGGAAGCCAACATCATGCTTTTCCTAGTTGTCTTTGTAACATGAGAATTTTTACTACCTTTGCGACCGATCGTGTGGCCAATCGCTCATGCTCAGCCTGGCTCGAGAGCTTTGCATGACTGTGCTGCCGTAGACTCAAAGAAGCCCTCGTACCTTCAAGTCTTTCATGTGCCAACACATGACCTTGCAAAATTGAAAACTAGAGATCAAAAATTGAAAGTTCCAAGCTACTTTTGTCGTGCATGCCCTTTCTCTTGTCATCAATTCTCAAAACCAATTTTCATCCCAGATCAGGCCTGTTGCACACGTGTTTTTTGTCGAGCTGCTGTGCCAGATGTTCAAGCTCGTGCCAGCTACCTAAGCTCAATCTTCTGCCAGCGCAACGCAAGATCTTTAGCATCAGCTGAAGGAGAAGTATACCTCAAGAGGCGCAAGCACATCTCTGGTATGGAGCTATGACCTCAAGTCTTGCAAGCCACGCCGCCGATCCATCAGAATATTCAAGCTACAATGCCTGCGTCAGCGAAAATGATGACGAACATCTTGGACCAAGAACCAAAGAACGAGTAGAGCCAGCGATCCCTGGCTGCCTCACATTGGCTTTACACACACCAGCCACGATACAGCCTCAAGATGCCTTCTCTGCCGTCGCTTTGCCTCTCGATGCATCGCATAAGCTTGAGACGGCAAGCTGGCTTTGGCCGATCATGGCCAAAAGCACGAGTTGGCGCAAAGACGCGACAACGATGACGACACAGGCCTCGCCTTCTCTCAAGTCAAGCAAGTAGCACCCACACGTATATTTGCGTCGTGGTCGTGTCGTCGCTGCATCGTTCGCGCCTCCAAGAGCAGCTCAGACCGGGTTTGCAAGACTCAAGTTCCCGCACAGAGACCTCAAGTCGGGCCACATCTTGGCCAGGGCGAGCGGCAACCGTTTCCAAGACGACAACGAAATCCGCACACAAGACCAGCTTCTGTTGCGCGTTCTCAATGAGGAAAGGCTAACTAGGTACGTCGGGATGAGTATAACAAGACTGCAGGCGACAAAGTGGTCACACAACGCCCGCCTCGGCACGCATCCAAGTTCGCAGGCCGTGGCGGGTGGTTAGTGCACAGCACCTGACGTCGGCGCCCGCTACAATGTTTTCCCTTTAATGTTCAAGCATTGAGCGTGGGTCACTCGCACGCTGCGATCCACAACAGCACAGCCAACGTCGTCGAAAAAGGTCATCTCCAGCACCGACTTTATCGCGAGCCTGCAAGCCAAGCAAGAGCAAGCTGCGCGAGCAATCGACACACTGCGTCCTTGCTTTTGCTTCTTCACGCAAGTGATCTTGATCGCATCAGTTTGAGGATCATTGCCCCGGCTTGCCGTCCACGGGCTAGCATCGGCACAAAAAGGCGATCGGCACCAGCAGTCGCAATTTTTAAAAAACCAACACGCTGAAGTTGACTCAGTCGTGAGCTTTGTCGTCTCAGCCATGAGATTTATGCAAAGCTACTACAGGCAGCATCGTGCACAGCGCATGCACGCTGCCGCGTCCAGACTGCAAGCGCTCGCCGGAGCCCGCAGACGCCGCGGAAATTTGTTCCTCGCTTTGCTCGCTGCTGCACACGAGGTCGAGTCGTCGGGCAGCGCGAGGAAACCTTTTCGACTCGCGCGCCTCCATTCGCCGCAGCTCGACAGATTCAGCCGTCATCTGAAGTCCTGCTTCTCTCGCGGCTCGCTCGCGCCGTATTCTTTATCCTCGATACGCCGCCTTCGCGCCTCGGCTCAATCGATCTCCAAACCGCTTCATGCGGCAAAGCGCTGCGGCGAGACCTGCCACGAGCGAGCGCGCGCCCGCCCGGGCGCATCAGGACCCCGACGCCATTCGCCGTGCCCGCGCGCTGCCTGGGCGCAGCCCTGGCGTCTCCGCGGCGACGGGCTTCGTCTTCTGCTGCTGCGGCGGCGATGAGGCAGGGAGACAGGGAGACCGAGCCTTGGTCATCGTCGATGGCACCTGGCTGTTTGCCCATTTGCAAGGGCCAATGATCTACTTTATACCCTGNGTGCTGAAAACGCACTTCAGACAGAGCGCGAATAAAACACTTGGCTAGCGAGTTCGGATCTTGGCACATCAACGAGTCTGCAAGCCAGCCCCCGATGCTCAAGGCAGACGCGACGCTCTCGAGCAGCCTGACTTGGCCTGCTTGGCCAAGAAGAAGTATCTTCAGGGCGACTGCTTGCCAATGTGAGGCAAGAAAAGACCTGATCATCATCGCAGTCGTCGTGAATTGGACGATAACAGAGGATGAGAGCCTTGGCGTGACCATCTTCGCGGTGACCTCGAAGACAATCGCCCAAGCGACAGAGAGGAGGAAGAGGAGGAGGACGGAAGATGATGCTGATGATTTCGCCGTGTCATCAAGCCCTGCAGTGGCCACGCCACACAAGCGTAATGGACGTCGGCTACAGTCAGAGGCGGAGCACCCGCTCCTCCGCGCTCTCCCAGCCTCGCTCGCGCGGCCGGCCCTCGTTGCCGCTGCCCTCGCTGCCGCTGTGCTGGTGGCTGAAGTCGTAGCGTCAAGGTTCTGCTTCGCGTCAGCCTCCATCGTTGTCTTGCGGCGTCTCGTCTCGTCTCGTCTCGTCTCCGAGCAGGACGCTTCGGCCTGGCGGGTTACCGTCATCGCCCCTGCCCTCAGGCTGTCGCAAAACCAACATCGCGGCCTCGCGCACCTCTCTGTCGCCAGTGCCGCGTCTCGCGTCCTCCCTCCTCTGTATGCACGCCTGTACGCACGCACACGCGCAAACATGGCGCGGCGTCCTCCCGCGGCACGGATGGAGAGCATCTGGCCGTCTGTCTGTCTGGCTGGCTGCTGCTGTTGCATGCATAGTGCGTGCTCCTTCCCTCCCTCCCTCGGCTCTTCTCCTGGCCCCAGCCGCACTGACGGGCCGGAGCTCGTGGCTCTCCCTCGCGCGTGAGTCTTGCTCCATCTCCCAACGCCGCCGCTGCTGCTGCTAGCCCGGGTCTCCCTTCCTCCTTTCCGGCGCGCCGCCACACAGCGTGCATTGCGTCGCACAATATCCGTGTCCCCATTCCCCGCCGCTGCTGCCGCTGCCAGCCAGCTCCGAGGCCCCGTCACAGTCACGCGGGAGAGCGGTCCCCGCCTCGTGGGGGAACGCCCCGAAGAGTCCGGACTACGCCCACAGTTCGGACCGGCCCCTTATCCGGGCCCGGCCTGATCTGCTCTGCGCGGCGAGCCATCTATCTGTGTGGCACGGCCGGCGCCGGCCCCGGGGGCCACCAGCCCGAGGCAGCCGTGGCTGCCAACCCGTGCAGCTCTGCCCTGCCTCCGCCTCGCCGCGCTGCCCGCGCTGCAGCTGGCTGCTCGCCTCCGGCCGGCACGAGCTCGCGCTTCTCTTCTCTTCTCTTGGTCGTTCTTCGTCGATCTCCGCGCTGTAACCCACCCGCCACCGCTGTTCCGCTGTCGCTCGCGCTCGCGCTCGCGCTCTCTCGGGCCAGCGTCGCGCAGCTCGGCGGCGCGGCGGCGCCGTATCGGCCTCTCGCCCTCGCTCGCGCCCCTCTCCGCGCGGCGGCCCCGGCGCGGTGAGGCGGACGCCCCCGCTCTCCCAGCTCATTTTTTCACAAGAAGTTGGGTTCTCCCGCCGGCCCTCAAGACAGCAGACCAAGCAGGCGCACGCCGCGGCGAGAGGCGCTGCAGGCAGGCAGGCAGCAGCGGAGGCAGGCAGGCAGGCAGACCGGCAACGTGCGTCGCCCGCGCTTCGTTGGGGGTGCCTTCACGCGAAGAGAATGCGGACGCGCGCGAGCCTGCTCGTGCCCGCGCTCCTCGCCGCGCTGCTTGCTGCGCGCTCGGCGGCGACGTGGACGTGCGACGAGGCGTGGCGCGGGAGCGGAGACGGCTGCGACTGTGGCTGCGGTGAGCGCGACCCGGACTGCGGTCAGGAGGCCGTGCCGCTCCTGGACCGCTGCCACGAGAAAGACGGCACCGTGCTTGAACCCGTGAGCAAAGACTGGACGTGCACCGCGGAGAACGAGTGCGCGAGCCCTGTGCCCGACTGCGCCGCGCTCCACCGCAAGAACGGTAACGGCACGCTGCCTTGCGGCGACTGTTTTGACGGCCACGTGAGCGGGAGCGCGCAGGGCGCGTGTCGTTTCCAACGTGGAACACATTTCGTCGAGCGCAAACCGAGATGCTCGATGCTTTTACTGAGTCAAGCATCGGTGATTATTCTACATATTATTTGACTTTCTCTTGGGAAGAGACGGACGATTTTCATGGAGAGCTGACATCGGGTTATAGCCCGAACCAATTCTTTATTACGGGTTCGGAAATCCGTCAATATTCACGGACAGGGAATGCATCACTTGGTCCGTACGAGCGCACCGCCGAAGATGAGAAACTGGGGTCTGAGATGAGGATTAATTGTACAAAGAAACACTTCATTACAGACATGGATGCTGATGGAGTTGCAGACTGGATCGTACCCTGCGTAAATGGATCGACAAATGTATTGCGCGTCTTCTCTTTAAATCCATCTCTGGCATTTGATGAATATTCCTCTGATGACGCTTTCCAAAAAATTCTAGACATCACGCTTCATGGTCTTGGAGTCAAGGCAAATTCGCCGCATGTCGACGAAATCGTGCGTGCTCAGCTCTTTGATCTGACCGGCGATGAACGGAAAGATTTGGTCGTTTTGCTTGCCTCGGGCGAGCTCCAGTTCTGGTCGAATGACGGAACTATTCAAGAGCCAAGCTGGGCACAAGGATTTGGTTTTCGAACTGACGCGCGCGCTTTTGATATTGCGTTGAACGACCTTGATGGGGACGAACTCATGGACCTGTTTTTTCTGCATGGAAATGGAATTGGCGTTCTACGAAATGTGGGAAATGCCAGCTGGCCCTCATTTGGTCTTCACAGTGAGTCAAAGAGAGACTTTTCGGTCTCCGATTTCTCGGCTTGTACGACATCGCCTTGTGCAACATCCTTCTTAATTGCCGATCTTTTGGAGTCGGGCGCTGATGTCATTTTTGTTCTAAGCGGTAGCGACATGTGGTACTTCCGCCGTCTCACACCGGAGATCGCTTCGTTTGCTCTGGGTGACGAAGGACAATATTCCCAACATATGGAGGGATTCGAACACTGCGATTCAACTGACTTCACGGAGTTCGCCGACTTTGACAGCGATGGAGATATGGACGTGCTTTGCGTGACGATTCTCAGCCCCACGCATGGTGCGATCAGGTACATACGCAATGATGGTATTCGTGGATGGGTCCATATTGCCAAGGCCTCTCCCTCGTCAAAAGTACCAGCAACAACATTCATTATATCAGAGGGTCTTCAAGAAGTAAAGGCAGTGGCTTTCGTGGACCTCGACAAAGACCCAGATGGCGACCTGGATTTGATTATCTATGGCATCCCTACCGATAAAGGTACATCGCTCACGCATGTGCTAGAGAATCAAGATGGCGTTTTCGAGCAAGTTGAAGATGATGACAACCCATTTTCAAGAACTCGAATATGGTTGAAAGGGATTACTGCGTGCTTGCAAGTTGAAGATGACGGCAAGCATGCTTGGGCTAAGAGAATCATTGAGAAAGTTGTGAATTGCATCAACCGTCGTGCTACTCCATTTAAATACCACGGAGACTCTAAAAGCAAATTGAACGCCCTTCTTACCAACTCAACCGAGTTCGAGGAGTATTGTGGAGAGTACGTTCCGTGGTCTGCAAGGAATGAATACGACAACGGCAATTTAGCGAGGGCGGCGGAAGAATACTACCATTTCTACGATGAAAATGATGTACAGGACGTCATATTTGCGCAGCCTACTCCAAATAAGCTCCACGCACTCTATAAATTCGAATCCTGCCCACCACTCGCATTCGTCCAAAATACCCACGCAAACAACTCTTTCGGGGCTTTTGAGCAGGCAAATCTCGACCTTGATTGGCCCCTTAACCCACAAGCTTTCGCTTTTGCGGACCTCGATGAAGATGGCAACGAGGATGCTGTGGTGATTTCACCACGGCACGTGCATATTTTCAAAATTAAAAATGGCTCAACGTTTATTGAAGCTGACGAAGTTCTTTCTCTCTCTGTAGAACATCGTGGAAACCATACTTTCACTGGTCTTTTTGCAGCTGACCTTTACGAGGACGGCGATACCGACTTCGTCCTTCAGACGTTGCACGAAAGGTCCAAAAAGACTCTATCNATTGGGCCCCAATACTTTGGAGAAACCGACTAAGAGCTACACAAGACCCCGTAAGTAAAACAATAGAATGAAAGAAGACAGAACAGGATGACCATCAAACGTGATGACCCTCCCGAGGCGCCTCAGCAAGGCACTCGGGGTAGCGCTCAGCCCAAATCTCGTCCACCTGCACAGCCTGCGGGCTCGCGAACGTCAGGCTCGCCAACACTCCACCAGGACCACATCCTCGAGCATCGAGACCTCGTCAGGCAATCACAAACGATGCTCTCGGCCCGATGGCGGCCCCGAGCTACGCCAAGGGCCATCGCTACGCTCTCCTCGCCAGAGATCTCTTCTCTGACTACGCACGCGTCTTCCTCATGCCTGACACAAAGAACACGATGGACACGCTGCGCAGCCTACGGACTCACTGGCAAAGCGACGAGCAAGGCCCGGCCTCCATCTACGTAGACGCAGCCACATACTTCACAAGCGAAGAGGTCGCCAAATCCCTCTCGATTTGGCATTGGGAACTCCGGATTGCGACTCCGCACGCTCGCGCGCCGCATCCAGCAGAAGGAACGCTGCGCCCGCTACAGGACACAATGCGTGCCCTGCTCGTCGCTGCGCAGCTGACCGCGGACCTTTGGGCGGCCGCACCGAGCATGGCCGTTTACGTCAAGGAATCGCATGCCCACGAGTCGCGACAACTCCTTTTGCGCGTCACTTTGGTCGCTCTCGCGACCTGCGCCATTTACACATTTTTGGCTCTCTTGCCGCGCTGAAGAAACCTCGCGGTGTCCTCAAGGGGCACCGCCGGGGACAAGAAGGCATCTACATCGGCACCGGCCATTGGCTACTCGTACGGCACCCATCATGTCCTTAACCTCCACACCGGCAAGGAGGTTGCAACTAGCGCCGTCATCGTTTACGAAGACGCCATCGCCTCAAAAGCAACTACGTTCTGGACTATCCACGATCGTTGCTTCGCCCGCAACTTGCCGCGCGCTCGCCGTCTGCTCGCCCAGCAGACCGCGCTCGACGTCTCTCTCTCGGACGATCCTCCCAGTCTCTCACCGGGCTTTGGCGAGGACGTCGTCTCCTCTCTCGTAGGGTCAGCACCCGCCAGGGTGAGGCTTTCCTCACCCTCCTTTTCATCTTCATCGCCCGAGACGGCGGAGCCGGTGCCGCTCTGTATCGTCAACGGCTCTGACGCCTCTCAACCGAGGCCTGAAAGCCCTCAGCAGGGAATAAGCAGGGCTGACCCTGCGACTGCCACCGACGGCAGCAATATGCCCGACTCAGCAGTCGGAGCAATACGCAGGGCTGACCCTGCGGCTGCCACCGACGACAGCAATGCGCCCGACTCAGCCGTCGGTGCCACGAGCGCTGCAGCCGGCGCCCCTCCGCTGACGGAGGCACCTGCACCGGTCAGCCCCGGTGTCACGGAAACAGAAGACGAACAGCTCTCAGCCGAGCTTGTAGGACAGCTCTCAGCCGAGCTTGTAGGACAACTCTCAGCCGAGCATGTAGGTCAGCTCTCTGCAGAGCTACCACCTCAGGGGGCGCTGAGACGCTCCCCGCGCAAGCGAAAAGCGACGCAGCACCTCAACGTCCCGCCGGAGGCCATGCACGGACCTCAATCGACCTTTAGCTACGCAGCACAAGTGGTCCGCGAGGGCTCTCATCAGCCAGTTGCCTACCTAGTTCACAGCATCTCGAACTCGGGGGGCGCCTCCTCCAAGGCAAAGCTCCAGCTCGATACCAACGCCTTGGACGAACGAGCACTGAGCGCCGTGAACAAGGATGATGAGAGCCAAGACCCGCAAACGATCAACGACATAAAGAATATGCCCTCCGGGAAGCGCCAAGAATGGGAGCAATCTCTGCAGCGAGAGTACTCAAACCTAGTACGCACAAGGACTCTCGAGATCGCGAAGAAAGACGATTACAAGGACCAACCCATCATGAACTGCAAGTGGGTTTTTCAAGACCAAGAGCGATGGAACGAAGAAAAGCCGGCTCGTGTGTGTTGGAACGAACGAACCGATCGCTTCTCCGCTTGACGTCTTCAGCCCAACGGTAGATCGTACTTCTCTTCACATCGTGACCATCCTTGCTCTCACGAGAGGTCATCCCGTAATTCAAGCTGACGTGACAGGCGCGTTCTTGGAAGCGAAACTCAAGGAAAACGACAAGCTCTTCATGCGAGCCCCGCCAGGACTCAACATGAAGAAAGGCACGATCCTTCGACTGCGGACCTCCCTGTACGGCCTGCGATCAGCACCGAAGCGCTTCAACGAACTTCTCACCGGACTTTTACTAAAACTCGGACTCAAGCAATCCAAGATGGATCCCTCTCTCTTCTTCGCCAAGGACGTTCTGCTCGTAGTTCATGTAGATGACATACGGATAGCCGCCAAGAAAGAAAGGGCCGAAGCAATCCTTGAAGCCCTGCGCAAACGTCTCACGATCACGACCGAGGCAGGACGCAAACTTACCTACCTCGGAACAAGCATCACAATGGACCACGCAGCAGGCGTAGCTCACCTTTCGCAAGAAGCTCACTGCCTCAAGGTACTTCAGGCTCACAAGATGGACAAGGCCAATCCTACGAAAACACCTATGGATAAAGGCCAGGAGCTGCCGGATCACGACAAGGACGAACGCCACCCGCATTACCCCGCCAGGCTCGGCAGCCTCATGTATCTTTTGCAGAGCCGGCCCGATATGGCACTCATCCTAAACCAGCTCAGCCGTCATGCGCACCGCAACGGTAAGATTCACGCAGCAGCTATGAAACGAGTCTTTCGATACGTGCAAGGGTCCAAGCCTCTGCATCTTTCCCTGCGTGCTCTCAAAACTGAAGAAGAGGTTCCGCTGTACGTGTTCTGCGACGCAAATTATCTTGTCTCCGACGAGCCGCACTCCAAAGGAACAACAGGATACATTATCGCGCCTGGCACGAGTGCTATCTGCTGGCGATCCGTGAAGCAAAGCCTCGTCGAGTCGTCATCATTCGAAGCCGAATTCCAAGCCATGAGCGAAGCCTACTCTCGAGCCGTTGGCATCCAACAACTCCTCGAAGAAATCGGCATCAAGGCAGGACCAATCATCATGCTAACGGACGCGCAGTCACCAATGAAGACGTTACAGCGA